>BLSH010482125.1:80642-93378 GCA_018402905.1 Glandirana rugosa | reverse complement strand
AATACGTGCGGGTGACTACACTTCGAGTAAGAGTCAACCTCGGATGTGAAATATATGTGTATTTATAATAAACAAATATTAAAATACATCGTGACACACTCTTATGAAGTACGCTACCACAGGGGTGAAAGAACACAAATAATTGAAATGACCCACTGCTGCAAACAGCTATTGGGTGCATCTGTGCAAAAATGTGTGAAATTGGAATGTTAGGTGGTGTTGCGCTGTGGTGTTGCATACATTATCAAAGTCTACTAATATATGCGCTGAACAATAAAAAATGCAAAAATCAATGACATGAATGAAGTATTCTCACACAGTGCTACATAAAATTATAAACAAATAATATTTATGTGTATATAAAGTGTAGGCTCCAACTGAGAATGAGCTTCACATCAGTGGGCGTGCATAAGCAAAAAGTCAAATAGTGTTCTTGATTAATAACCCTCCAACATAGAAAATATAGTGCAGTCCCAAAAATCCGTGGGGTGATAAATGAACAGTCCTCCTGTGCTCAAAAGTGGAAATAAACAGCAAACGGTGTCACTTCTTCCCAAGTGTGAACACCTATGTGTAGGGTGGCCTCTCACCTTCCTGCTGTGGGGTAACAGCATGAGTGGGTACGCAGACCCAAAGTAAACTCCTCCACACCTATGTATAGGCCACCCTACACATAGGTGTTCACACTTGGGAAGAAGTGACACCGTTTGCTGTTTATTTCCACTTTTGAGCACAGGAGGACTGTTCATTTATCACCCCACGGATTTTTGGGACTGCACTATATTTTCTACGTTGGAGCGTTATTAATCAAGAACACTATTTGACTTTTTGCTTATGCACTCCCACTGATGTGAAGCTCATTCTCAGTTGGAGCCTACACTTTATATACACATATATATTATTTGTTTATAATATTATGTAGCACTGTGTGAGAATATTTTGTTCGTGTCATTGATTTTTGCATTTTTTATTGTTCGTCTATCCTTTTACATTTTGTTACTCCTGTGGCTTCAAAACCTGGTGGTACAAACTCCCAGTCTAAAACCATTGGTTGTATTTACAATGACAACCCCAGTAATAGCCATCTTCTGGGAATGGCATAATTCAATTTTTATTTTTCTGTGACCCAGATGTAATCTGCTTTAGGTAACCCAGATTGTGCAACCAGCCAATTTACCCAGATGTGGAGTGAATATTCAAACACCCTGGCATCAGGGATCCTGTGCTGTTTGGTACACCAATGCCAACATACCTGCCTCAATTGATTTGGGGATTCAAAGTGTGTGTGTCTAGTCGGCAGGGCATCCAGCTCATTGATAAAATACAGTAGTAAGGATCGTAGCCTCCTCCTCCCAGCCCTTAGCAGTCAGCCTCCTAATCTGCTACCAAACTTCCACAGCACGGCACCTAGCCTGTTACCAGGCCTCAGCGACTGGGCACCTAGCGTGTTACCATACCTTGGTGATGGGAATCCCTCTTGGCAGATTTATTTAGAACATACTATGAATCTAGCAGTCACCACCACACACCACTGCTTTACTCTTGAATGGTGACATTGTATCTTTGTGACTGGAGCCACTCACAGTAAGAGAAGACTGCATGTATAAAGACCGTGGAAAGTGTTCACCAGCTGGTGTCTCCCAGCAGTCAGCAGGTACCAGAAATTAGTCTCCACCTGATGATGGCTGTTGGGAGAGAATTTAGAGCCACTTCTCTGCCACATTTCCCTCTTCTGCTCTGTACATAGCTTAGTTAGTTTTCACTTTTCCTTTGTGTTTGTTAGAGGTTGCTGTATTTATGTTGTTTATCACTGTTGTTTATAATAATGTATATTTCTTGATTTAGATATTAGTCTGGTTTCCTCTGTGTAGCTCCACATATCTGGTCATGTTAGCACTGCAGGATACCAGCACATGGCGCCCTTCCAGTGGCACAATGACAAAGGGCAGTAACAGGACCAGCCAGGAGACGAGAACTCCAGTAGGGGATCGCTGGATTTCACTCTTGAAAGAGGTGTTGTAATGGTCTGGTGCAAAAGGTATTCAGGGGAAGATTTTGCCTGGACATGTGCTTTAAGTGAAATTCTGTCTTGTAACCTGTTATAAAAGGATACTTTAATTTGTCTAGAGCATCCTGGTTGATGGTGCCCATGCTGTTATACACCAAGGCGCTACTTAGCAGGACGGCATGGGTAAAGATCTTGCTGTCATATTTTTTATCCCCCTAAAAAAGAACATAAAAAGGAAATATGAATTTATCATTGGCTAGTTATTTGTATATATTTTACTCAACTTGCAACTGTGTCCAATTCATCTGTTGCAAAAAGGAGTTAGCCTAATACCCCATTTTATTTAGCTAATGACTATATTATAACAATAGTAAGATCATGATCCTACAGAAGTTGATTCAAAACCAAATTAATGAAATCCCAACTGGCAACATGTAAGCAGAGACAATAAAAGTGCTTAACTGGCCAGAAACCTCTGCAGAAACACATACTATAATACCAAACACCACAAGTATAACATGTCCATCCATACACAATCAGTGCCATATTGCCGTAACCAGAAACATGTCCACTGAAACAATTAGTACCTTACCAGTGCTATCCAAAACATGTTCATAGATACAGGATCAGCACTGTGCTGACCATCAGAATCCCTTCCTCACCAGCAGTTCACCCCTACTGCTGCTGCAGCCAGAAGCATTTTATTTAGGGGCAGTATCACTACTGCCACAAAATGATAACTTTAACTTGATCCTGATGGTCAACCTACTGAAAGGAAAAAAAATCTTACTAAAACTGTGTTTTTATTTTTTGCTGTTTATTTATTTATTTTTGTGAATTAATAAGCGTACTATGTGCCCTGTGCTCATTCACATGGGGGGCGGGAGCATATCTGGGTGCCCCCTCATTGTTAAAAGGGGCTTCAATATTCTGATAAGCCTCCCTCCCCAGGGAAGAGATCCTTGTCCTTGTTAACCGGTATCCCCAAATGTTGAGGGCCTGTTATGTTTCCTGGTATTATACTTCCTAACCAGTCAGCTAGCCCGCCAGTGGTCTGAATTACCCAACCCTACCATCCTGCACTGTCAGGTAGCTCCTCACTTTACTCTCGCCCAACACCCTGTCCTGAGCTCTTAAACATCCACAGACTGTACTTTCAAACAAACTCCCCTTCTGTGCCCTCCACACCTGCCCCTCTCAACACCCAGTGCACTGCACTCCCCTTTCCACCACTGCACCAGTACAATGCCTGTGCATGCTTTCCCCCCACTCTCACCAACGTAACTACATCCTGTCCCACCATGAACACTGTGCCTCTGTATGCTTCCACCCACCCAAAAAAGCCAAACAGCAGCTGAATCTGATTGGACGTAGGTGCATTTCAGGTAGCAGCTTTCTGCCAGGCTCCTTCATTTCTTCATTCAAGGGGTTTTAAGCAGGAGGTGGCCGATAGGGTAATCCAGAGGTTGAATTTTGCCCAAAATGTGAAAAATGTATGGACAGCAAGAGGGCTGTGGAGCAGTAAAATGATTACTACACACTTCTGGGATTCTTTTCAGCAACAGTCCTTATGTTAATCACTTTTTCCACTTCCCCCACACACACTAGAGAGTTGCTTACCACCACATGTAGTTTGCCAGCTGACTGGTTTGCCATGCAACCACACACACATCCCTGTCTGATCTCCTAATTTACACAGCAGGAAGGTAGAGAGCCCGCTCCAGGTGTGGAATAATGTGTAATCCTTGAGGCTAGGTGCAGGTCTGAACAGCCGCCAGTCCAGGTAATCGTGAGTGAGAAGAGATGGACCGTACAATCAAAGTCCCAAGAGAAAATTTATTGTGAATCATACCACGATGAACAAAATGACAGGCAGAGGTGACAACACAGCTCAAAAAAGGGTTAACGCGTTTCACGGCTACAGTTTCCGTGAAACGCGTTAACCCTTTTTTGAGCTGTGTTTTCACCTCTGCCTGTCATTTTGTTCATCGTGGTATGATTCACAATACATTTTCTCTTGGGACTTTGATTGTGCTGTCCATCTCTTCTCACTCCTAATTTACACACATTGACCCTAATATCAATGTAGCTCCATACAGATTAACATCAAACGTATAATGAACATACAGACACAGGGAAACAATTCTTATGTAGGCAGTACATAAAAATATGTACAAAAAATAAAAGACGGTAAAAAAAAAATGAAATAAATGTTACAGTTTGGGTAGTATTGTATTATCCTGTTAGTGGGAGAATGACGGAAATTTATAGAGGAAAGATGTGGGATGGACTTTTCCTCTTTCCAATCACCTTTGGAGATGTTCCTTCATGGAATCAGAGGACAATTGTGATCATAGACTATACTGAACAGATAGTTCCAGTGACTGGGTCAAGCTTAGGATTTCCAACATCGGCACAGCAATCTGTTTGTAATGAGTTCTCTCCCCATGTGGATGCTGTGAGCAGGACCCTAGCTACTGTAAGTGTTTTCTTGATCCTGAGGTGGCTCTGTGCCACTAGGACATACAATTTCACCTCTGCACATGGCTCAAATGCACAGTATCAGAAGGAAATAGTTCCATTAGCCATTGATCTTTTCATAAATGACAAGCAAACACTGACAATTGGGAGTCTCCATGTATACAGAACTCTTTCATCCTTGCAAGGTTTTAGTCTCATAGTCTGTGGACTTTTTTTGAAGACTGGTTAGGTGATAGTTGGATTATTCTTATCTATGGCCACAAGGTCCTGTCCAAAGCTTGTTGGCAGCTAGGTGCTAATTAGTGATGAACTTAGGTGTGTTTGAACTAGGATCCAAACCCTCATGTGCGAGTATGCTGTCACCTGTACATGCTTATCTACGGCTGGAGCATTTCCCACTCTGCAGCTGTATGTTTACACACCCCTTGTATATGTGCGGGTGTGGAATTCCCTGGCTGTAGATGACTGGTCCATACAAGTGACAGCACATTGATGGGCTTGAACACGTTTCTTTGTCTATGCACATTGGGCATTTGGCCAACTCTTCTGAACACCTTTCTCATGGCAAGAGAAAAGCAGCCTTAAAAATGCACCTAAAACAGCCTTTAGGTGCTTTTAGAAGCTATCAAGAGTGTCAATGATTTGGTATTCATCCATTTTAAGTGGTATATTTATTTATTCTGACCATTCAAATAAATAAAAGCTCAAGCTAAACGTGTCCAACATTTAGGTGTATTCACACATGTTTAGGTACATCAGGCATTTTTTTTTTCTGATTTTGAAGATTAAGGCTGGGTTTACACTAGTGCGAATTAGATGCAGGTTCTTCCAATTCGCAATAGCAAGAGATTGTGACTGGCTCTCTGTGCGTCTTTTGATCCGTTTCAGGTCTGAATTCAGCCCAAAATTAGACCTGAAAGAGTGAATGAAGATGCACCGGACCTCTGTTGGGAGCCACTGCATGCTGAGATGTGAACCCAGCCTAAAGAGAAAACATAAATGCTAAAAACAGAACAAATTAAGAAAAAGAACAGGTGAATTGGAGAACAAATGACAATATATAGCTACACAGGATAATATATTTCACCTTCACAAACCATAAAACCAGAAGTACCATTATATTAATTAATACTGAAAGTGCAAAACCACAAAACAAGAGATCTCATCAATATGTAGCCATAATAACCATTTTGATAAAAAGAGTCTTATCTTCAAGTATAACTAAAGGCATTTTTTTTTTAGTTTTGGATAGAGTGGAGAGGGATTAGAACACTTGTTAGTTTTTATGGCTGTCTGTGTCCCGGTTAAGGAGATTCCCCCTCTCTACTGTATTGGTCCTGTGCACTGTTAGAATTGAAAGTGAAAGTAAAAGAAAATTCCACATTTTGGGTTGTTCCCAGAAAAGTAATATAGGGGAAATTTTCCAAAAAGGACACTAGTTCTGGTGACCCGAGGGTCCCCAAGGAATTTCCTTAAAGGAGTTGTAAAGGCAAGAGGTGTATTATATGCATTAAGATAAAACACCTTCTGTGTGTAGCAGTCTCCCCAGCACCCCCTAATTACTTACCTGAGCCCCATCTCTGTCTGCGAATGTCTAAGCCGTCTGAGACACTCCTCCTGTTTGGCTGACACACACGCCATTGGCTCTAACAGCTGTTTACCAAGGTCAGTCAGCTAATCAGGGGAGAAATGGGGCAGGGCCGGGTCGTGGCTCCATGTCTGAATGGACACACGGAGCTCAGACTCGGCTCGGGTGCCCCCATAGAAAGCTGTGGGGGCACTCGATAGAAGGGAGGGGCCAGGAGCAGCAAAGAGGGACCCGAGAAGAGGAGGATCTGGGCTGCTTTGTGCAAAACCAACTACACAGAGGAGATAAGTATACCATGTCTGTTATTTAAAAAGAAAAAAAAAAAGACTTTACAATCACCTTAATTTGCAGGGATTTCCTCTCACTTCCTGTTTGGCTTTGGGACAGGAAGTGAAGGTAAATCTCCCCAATGGGACATAGATGGCGAAAAAAAATGGCAGGGGTTATAATCCTCCCTTACTATATCCAAAATGAAAAAACAAAAAGTTTTGCCTTTAGTTCTGCTTTAATATTCTCACCTTCTCTACATCCCCCAGACCTTCTGTATCCAAGAGAACCAATACACGATCCTTATAAATGGGGTGAGGAACACACCACATCCAGATACCTTTGGTCTCAGACTGAATTGTAGAACCCAGACTGAAGCCTGTGAACAGGAAACATTAAAAAATGACCATTGAAACATGACATGACATATCTTTCAAATAACTAGAGATAAATAAACTTCTGAACAGTTCAGTTCTGAACCAGAACTCTCAATAAAGGGAGCATTTAATGCAATAGAGGTGTTCCTGACAGCCCTGTCTGATAACATGATGGGACAAAAGCAGTCTTTATCACTTAGATAGAAGAGTGGGAGTCAGTGGTACTGAGAGCCAAGCAAAGGATTCTCAAGCAACTGCAGAAGGGAAAGACATCCTTTTAAACAGCTCTTTGTCCTTTTCTCCCAAAGGTCTTTTGAGCATCCTAACTGCCAAAAATAACATGGAATTTTGGATTCAGCTAGAGACATTTGAATGCATCTCCAAATCTAATGCCATTTGTATTTTGGAATCAACTAAAGGCTAACCACTCACCTTTCTGAGCTCCAGCCAACCTGTTCATCAGGTAGGACTTTCCCGTCCGATACAATCCTACAATGGACACCACCACCACTGGTTGATGGATCTTGGAGAGGATGTTGATGGCCTCAGGGTTCACCACAAGTTGTGCTCTTCCTCTTTCCACCCTGTTCTCAATGAGGCA
This sequence comes from Glandirana rugosa, assembly GCA_018402905.1. Classification (NCBI taxonomy): domain Eukaryota; kingdom Metazoa; phylum Chordata; class Amphibia; order Anura; family Ranidae; genus Glandirana; species Glandirana rugosa. Next base: position 86,056 of record BLSH010482125.1, on the reverse strand, counting down.
GATTGGTTTATCCATTTTGATTACCACTTCCCTGGCAGAGGATACAGATAGTTCTAAAAGAATGAAACATGTTTGGAATTGTAATGACTGTAAATTATGTGGACATATGCAAAGATTATTCTGTTGATGTAGGAAAGAGGACTTTCAGTTTTCTGCACTTTCTTCTGTTAAATGTAAGAGGTTCCCTTGAGAAAATTAGCAAACTAAAGCTGCTGCCAGACTAGGATTATGATTCAGTGGGAATAATACAGGTCCAAGAAACCTGACTGGATGGCTGAAAACATTGGATAATGAATATGGAAGGTTATAGTGTGTTTAGAAATTGAATAATAGACAAAAATGGCTGTAGGTTTGTCAGTTTTTAAAATCTTGTTTCAAACACACTGTGCATGAAAACGTCTATGAGTACAGCAAATAGATTACTTATATATACTTTAATATACAGGGTAAATGTGTTTGCTGCTGTATATTTATTGTGACCACCTCACATACATGATGCTAGTTCAAATTCTGCTACAAACTGAAGGTTTTGCACCCTTGAAAGTGAATCCACCCAGAAGTGTCCAGCTGTGACTGTAGCTTTGCGAGAGATCAAAGATCAGAGTTGCAGCTCACCAGATATATAAGTAATCTTCCTTTACATTCCCCCCACACAGCTTGATATGACCTTTTGCATGCTAACCTCTTTTCTGATGTATTTTGGCCAATCAAGAGCTGAGGCAGTGCAATCCTTTTTTCAGAACTCTTGCTCCTTGCCCCTGGAAACCATGCAACCACATCAGTAAGCCAATTCTTACAAAAACTGAAACCTCCAAATGGCATTTAGGTATTTATGACAATGTTTACAAGGACATCAGGATGAGGAGGGTGACACATAGAGCAGCCTAATTGCTCCTTTATTATCAGGAGACCCACAAAAGGCATATTATGATCTCACTCCCCAGGAGTCTAGGGTCTGGAGGTGACAAGATCGGTCACTACATGCCAGGAAAAGGCTCTTTCATTTGGAAAAAACATGTCACACTACCGTGGGATCAGCCTAAAGGAATCTTCAAAAGTGTCAACCCATACCCCTATAGAGGGCAGCCTGGATCATTCATGCCTCATAGGGGTTGCATACAATTCTTGGGGTTTCAAAACTGGGGGCATGCTAAGGCACAGTGACTGCACTGTGGTCATCAATGTATCCCAGTCCCAGCTCTCCTGGACCCAGGGAGTGTGGTGATTCTTGTATAGGACACCCTGCTTGGTCAGGTTGGACCTGTGACCAAAACACTTCAGGTTATCTGCAGCCATGGAGATACAAGGACCTACACACTGTTGGTCAGACCAAATAATACATAATATGCGTACACAGTTCTGTCGCCAGCCAATTTAGCATTGATTGAGTTTGGAATACATCATGGGTACTGTGATCTATGACGGAGGTACCTATCACTCACTGTGCTCACTTAGAAAAGGAAGGTGCCAGTAAATTATATAATTACAACCACTTCCCCGTTCTCCATCCTGAAGATCCCCCTGTCTCTATGTACCTGCAGCTGCTGCCAGCAAGTGAGGAGGGGGGGCACGGGGGTCCCAGGCAGCGGCGGGGGGGGGGGGGATCTGATAGTAATCAGTGCTGAGGGCAGAGGAAATAGCTGGAACCAATCTTTTGTGGCTCTCACTGCAGCAGCTGAAAGCTGGTGGGAGGGAGGAGATGCTTAATATTCACAGCTTGTGTATGTTTTCTATGGTTTGTGGTTGCACTGATCGCTTTATTTTTAGCATTCGATTTCCCCCACTTGCCGCACTGATCACCCAGTCTATCCACATTCTATTTCCCCTTCTAGAGGGTGGAAACTACAGGGGTCTCCCATGCTCCTGGGGCCCCTGGGCAATGCACAGGATTACTGTTAGGAAAATGACTCCCTGGCAGTTTCTGGCTTCCAATGCGCGTTCACGCGTGTGCCCGCGTGCGCCAACGGCACCAATAGCGGCCATTTAAGCAGGACAGCACGAGGAAGAAAGTGCTGTCCGTTCGACAGCGTTTCTGTGCTCCTGAAGCTACCTGTGATCCTGATTGTTTGTTCTTGTGACCCGGCTTGCCTTGACCCTGCTATTGATCTCCGCCTGCACCGACCCCAGCTTCCACAACCACTGTTCTGCCTACTCCCTTGTACCTTGCTGCCCACCTGTTAACAAACTCTGCCTGCCACCGACTACTCTTCCGCCTGACCCATCTGTACTGTTCTGCCAGCCCGTTACCGACCCGGCCTGCATCACTATGCTTCAGCTTGCACGAGTACCACACGGACCAGCACACCACCACCAGTGACCCAGTCCGACCCTCGTGCCTCCCTGCACTCCCGAGCTCCCTGTATGCACTACCAGGGGTTTGGGAATCAGGGTCGTAAGAGAGGTTGCCCACTACTTAAGTCAGGCTTCACCACTAGGTAGGTGACAGTTACCCATAAGATGGGCCTGATTCCAACATGAGGCAATCCAACTCAGAGGTCGTTGCAATTTACAGTGGGTCCACAATAGTCAGAACTGTGTTTCAGGGCTTGTAGATCTACCTTTATTTAAAAATAAAGTCTAACACAAAACAGTTGCCCTTGCAGGGGATATTCACCATCACAACATGAATGGAAAAATAATACCAAGTCATCCAGCTTCTTTTTGTAGGACTGCTGCTCAGCATCAAGCTTTTTCCTTTTGGGACCATCTCACATGGCACCTCTGTGATCATGTTCCTCTCTCCTAGCTCTCCCAGCTCTCCAGACTCTCTCAATCCTCTCAGACCTCTGGGTTTTCTCTGTCCTCAAGACCTGCTCAGTTGTCTTGACTCTCTCAGTCCTCTAGACAAGGAACCTCCTGACTCAAGCATGAAGTACTGTCTCATAAGTGATGTACATCGGTCTCCTGAAATGATAAAGCTTGTGCTCACCTGTAAACATACCCTGCTGGTCTCTGGCAAGACCTGGACAGTAAGTTGGAGGCCTCCTCTCTCCCAAAGCTCTTTGAAGCCTCCAAACCCCATAACCCAATCTGGGCATACCAAAACTCATAGAAAACTATTTTTCTCTACTCAGAATCACTATTCCAGAGCCCCACACTCTGCATTAGTGTGAACCCTAGAGGTTAAGTCCATACTGGGGATAAGATTGCCACAGACTCACATGAACCACAATTGCCAAAACTGATATTGTTCAAAAACAATTAGACAACATAAAGGTGAATAAAATACTTGGACCAGATGGTTTACATCTGTGTGTCCTCAATGAGTTGAGCTCTGTTATTTCAAAGCCATAGTTTCTCATTTTTGAAGACTATTTACTGACTTGTGTGTTACCAATCTACTGGCACAAGGCCAATGTGGTGCCTATATTGAAATCTTTACCAAGTAACTATAGACCGGTTGGTTTAGCTTCCATAGTTGAGAAAATATTTGAGAGTTTAATACCACATTTTTGCGCAAAAACAATATTATAAGCAAAATTATAAGCATAGGTTCATAAAAAACAGAGGTTGTCATACAAATACGCTTTATTGTTATGAGACTGTAAGCAAAAACTTAGCCAAAGTATATGGTGCAGAAGTGGTTAAAAGTAGGAACATTTATTGAAAAAGGAAAACATAACCCATTTACATATCAGATTACCTTGTGAATATCTTAGGCTGGTTACAAGCAGTTGCTGCAGCTAATGCTGGTAGTTAGCCAGAGCTATCCGGATCCGCCTCCCAGCAATCGTGGAATAGCAATCATAAAAGGTCCGCTAAACCCTCAGGTAAATCTCGCCAAGGCACCCAAAGGAGAAAAATGGGACTTTCCCAGGCTGTCCATGAAGAGTGGATTCACTCTTCATGGACAGCCTGGGAAAGTCCCATTTTTCTCCTTTGGGTGCCTTGGCGAGAGGCGGATCCGGATAGCCCTCTCCACTACCTCTTAGTCCATTCAAGTTATATCTGCCTTATCAAGACCCCAAGATTGTTGCTTATATCCCCAGGGGGGGATCCGGGCTGGGGTACAGCCAAAGCGCCTATGCGCTTACATCTGGTAAGCAGTTATTAGATGTGAGGTGGAGGTATCACTACTGATTTTCATCTGTCACACGGTGGTTTATGCCTATGAAGATACGTCTACACCTCTACTTTCATCTATATCATTGATGGTTTTTCTTGGACTTTATCATTTGTATTATTATATTAGATCCATGTCATATGTATTTATTTGCCATCATTATTAGCGCAACCTGTTGTTTATGAAATAGTGTGAGTTCCAAGTACATGGTTAGTACTGTTTGGTTGCAGCTACGGGTTGTTAATGTCTCTTTAAGAGTCTAGCGTGGTGTTCCCCCTTTTTAAATTGTATTTCCATATATATTATTGGTTGCTCTTTCTTTGTGAGACGTGGCTTATGCATCTCATGTATAATGCTTACATTATGGGGTTGATTTACTAAAGCTTGAAAGTGCAAAATTTGGTGCAGCTCCACACAGAAACCAATCAGTTTCAAGGTTTTATTGTCAAAGCTTGATTGAACAAGCTGAGGTTAGAAGCTGATTGGCTACCATGCACAGCTGCACCGGTTTTTGCACTCTCCAGCTTTAGTAAATCAACCCCTATATGTCACCAATGGCTCTGCTACCTGACTAATGAACCGGTGGATACACAGAGGTTTAAGAGTTATTGAGCTGTTAAACTTTTTTTATTCTTCCTGTCTGTATCCAGTACTATGTACTAAGCTGGACCAAAGAATGGCCACTGTGCTGTATTATATTATTATGCTTGTATTGTAAACCTAAATAAAAATCACTGGAAAGAAAAAAGGGCTAAATTTTGCTCTGGCATGCTATCATAATCCCTTCACTCTGTTTAACCACTTGCCGACCGCCGATCGGCATCTGATGGCGGTAAAGTGGCTCGTTCCCGCAAATCGCCGTCATACGACGGCGGCTGCGGGAACGAGTTTAGTGAGCGCGCGCCGCCGGAGGCGAGCCCGCGCTCTCACTGTGTCCAGGGGGGGCCAGGGAGCGGGTGCGGCGGCTTTGATTGCTGCCGGCTACCCGCGATGGCCCCCCCCGGAGCGAGTGAGCGGAGGTCCGTGTATGTAAACACGGACCTCCGCTCTGTGTGAGGGGGAAGGGCTGTGATCACAGCCTTCCTTTACGTGAAGGCTGTGACCACTTCCCTTCCCCAGATAGGCAGTCCCCCATACAGTAAGAACACGCCCAGGGAACACAGTTAACCCTTAGAGCGCCCCCTGCAGGTTAACCCCTTCACTGCCAATGGCATTTACACAGTAATCAGTGCATTTTTATAGCACTGATCGCTGTATAAATGCCAATGGTCCCAAAAAAGTGTCAAAATGGTCCGACATGTCCGCTAAAATATCGCAGTACCGCAAAAAATCGCAGATCGCCGCCATTATT
>BLSH010482125.1:1551-44813 GCA_018402905.1 Glandirana rugosa | reverse complement strand
GTGGCGTGTGTCCGGTGGTGGTCTGAGTTGGTAAGTGTGCTTGGTCGGTGGCGATCGAGGTGTGTCATTCTTCGTACTGTCTCAGGAGTACCGTTGTTACCCAATACTTCGGGGGTGGGGAAAAACGTTCAGCGTAAAAACGTATGTTAAGATCGTGACACAGACTATATGTCACCCTTAGACCGAAGGATAGTAATCTCTGACAACAAATAAGAGTATGTCCTGAAACATGTTGTTCCTAAAACACACTATATAGTGATTATCTCAACTCGCTTGAAGATCTTCAGACCCAAGACGACCAAGCCGGCTTGAAGCCCTGTCCTAAAAGTCCGGGTCTCCATTGATTTCAATGGGGTCCAGGACAAAGTTCGGGTTCTGTCCGGACCCGAACCCGGACTTTGTCCCGAAGTTCGGCCGAACCAGCAGAACCCAGACTTCTAGAAGTTCGCTCAACTCTATTAGTGATATATCACACAAAATCCTTGTTGTACAAAGTCCTGTATGAGAATAAACAACAGTCTCTAATGATAGGAAGCCAGATTCCCACTGTATATCAGACACAGTGCTAGAATTGTATGCAAAAATGCGACTTGCAAAAAGGGGTGGGGGCTTCATAACCCATTGTTGCCATGAGGACTCTGTCATGCTTCTTACTGTGTGGAGCTAGCGGTGGCTGGTTCGTGTGAATGGTTGAGTCTGGTGGTGGCCTGTGTGCGGTGTTCCTCTTGGCTCCTTTTTGTTCGGACCTCAGTGCACAGGGTCTGGTGGCATCCAAGGTACAGAGAGCTGCCCCCTCAGCTGGCGGCATCCAGGTTGTTTTCAGAGGCTGCATACAGCTCTTCCCTTGCTGGCTTTCTCCAGCACTCCCCGTTTTTCATTCAGAACAGTTGTGCTTATTTTCTAGCCCGTGATGATTGGCTACTGCTAACCACATGGTACAGGGTGCCAGATACCATGTGACAGCTGTGGACCAATCACAACATCACTACAGTAAGCACAGCTGTTATGAAAAAACTCATTCATAATAGTTGTGTATACATTGTGATCATGTGATGTGGATTACATACGCTTGTGCACCCTGGGCTTGCATTTGTGCAACGGGGGTTATGGCAATACATTGTTATAATTTTCTTTTCTTTTTTTTTTTAATTTATTTTTACTTGATTGCTATCACAAGGGGTTAATAAATCCCCATGTGATAGCATTGGGCAGGTGACCCCACTGAAAATGGGGTACGTTGGCGCAGTGGTGGGCTTAAGCATGGTATGGCCATATAATGTGACTAAATGAAAGATTAGGTGCTTTTAAACTGCCTTGTGAGATTCAAAAGTTATCCTATTTACATTTTTGTATGTGTGCACTATACTCTGGTTCTATTTATATATACAGTATATATATCTTGTATTTTTTCTTTATTATTATTTATAGACACACATCAGCCATAACTTTATGATCACCTACTTAATATTAAATAGGTTCCCCTCCCAAAATACCCCTGAGTCATGGACACCACTAGACCTCTGAAGGTAAGTTGTGGTACCTGGCACTAAGCCGTCAGTAGCAGGTCCTTTAAGTCCTGTAAGTTGTGAGGTGGGGCCCCCATAGATTGGGCTTATTTGTGTATCTATACACAAACACACACTTGTATTTGAGCTTTGGGGTGCACACCCTATTGGCATAGACTGTGCACACCTATGGTGCAATAGCAGTTTGTGAAGTTAGGGAATCTCTAGGCTGCGTGGGTATACTATATTTGTATATTAATAGGAGTTTCCCATTATATTTGAGTTTGTAAGTCAAAAAAAAGTTAACAGTTGGCAATCCTGCTGCTAACACATGGTCAGGATTGCATAAAGCCATAATAGGAAAGAGAAGTTATAATTACCTGGGCTATGAGCAGAGGATGGGTTTCTCAGTAATGTCTCTGGAGCACTTCTCTCTTGTGAAGCTGCAGTATTGTTGCAGCAGTTTTATATCTTCTGGATTGAATGGGGTGGGCCTTTCAAGCAATTGCGAAGCTTCCCAGAACATATTCCTTTCACTTTCCCTATCTGTTCCAGTATATTTCATCCCTCAGTATCTATTCTTACTCTGAGTATTCTCCTTCACTCCACTAAAAGGTTATGTAGGGAAGGGGGGAGTTGTGTCAGCACATACAGTAAGTAGACACTACTAGACGAGGAGAAGGCTATGCTGTATAATGGGGGGGGATGTCTGTGCTAAGGAATTTCCACTTACTTAAAATTAGAGATTTCTGAAAACAGATAAGGGTTACTTTAAAGAAGTTTGGGGTGTAAAACATAAATACACCTACATACTCACCTCTATGCTGTAGCATTGATCTGATGCTGCAGCTGTCCCCTACTGGTTCTAATCCCAAGCATTAAGCGATCACATGACCACTGATTACTCTGTTTTCAGTTTCAGTGGTGACTGTCAGTCAGTCAGTTGAAGGGAGGACTGGAGGAGCTGGGCCATCACAGACAGTAACTAAACACTCTCAAAAGTGGAAAAGGCAAGGAAGGAGGGGATGTGCTAGCAAATGGACTGCAAGTCAATTAAAAATAAACCATAGAATAGAAAAATGCCCTTGAAATGGATCTCAGTGCTTGCGGTCAGTAGGCAGGTTCCCAATCACTTGATTGCTGTGATTGGTTGTCATAACAATCACGTTATTGGAAAACCTGTCCCACCAGCTTCTGATTATAAACAGAGAACAGGGTCTGACAGTCACAGAGAGGTCACAGTGCTGGGGGTGCCAAGTGAGCATTCTCCCAGCACAAAAGAGTGACACTGGCTCTATTTGATACCCCTAGGGTAAAGCCCACCACCATTGTGCCACATATAAGGATATGGTCAGCAGGGATGGGTTTAAATAGTTGTTTTTTTTGTGCTATTTTTGGTTGGTGACAAGGTCTCTCTAAAAGCTTGCAATGCCCCTAGAGTATCCAAGCACTGCGCTACTCATTCTGACACAAGATTATCCTGATCATCCATAGATTTCTGCTTTTTCTATGCAACAACAAGAGAATTACAATTATAAGCAGTTGCTTCCGAAATGTTTTATGTGCTAAAAGTTTTCTTCTATTATGTTTTATGTCTTGGTTCTGGTTATTTCTTTTTTTTTTTTCATAATAAGCTTTATTAAGATAATTGGCACATTTACATGTTATGACATCAACATCACTATGTAATCAGATTGATGGCTTTCCAGTGCGTGTTCATCCAGACAAAAAGGGTAAGGCCCCATTCACAAAGGGGCGACTGTCGCTTGACATCTGAAATCCCATTGAAATGAATGGGAGCCGTCTTAATCTACACTACTGAAGTTGGAGTGACTTCAGAAATGGTTCCTGTACTACTTCTAGGCGACTTCTATCCGACTTGTGCCCATAGAATTGAATAGAAGTCGCCTCCAAGTCGGATCCCCCATCTAAATGGAAGCGACTCTACAGTTAAAAGAATAGAATTTGTTTTTAGGCAAAACCCCTCCCTCCCTTCTCTGATTGGTCAAGGCAAAGTCGCCTGGCAAAAGTTGTATTGTAAATTCGCCTCAAGTCCCTGGAAGTCGTGCTGAAAGTCGCGCTGAAATAGCCTAGCAAAGTCGCAATGAAGCCGGGTCGCCCCTGTGTAAATGCAGCCTTAGAGCATGTCTCGTAAAACACTACATGTAACTTTTTCTAATACAGAAAAACAATGTATTTAATGCAAATTGATTTTGGCTTTTTTTTTTTAAACCATTAGGGAGATCTGATTTATAATGCGATCATATAGCAGTTGTATTTAATTAGAATTCACATAGAAAAGATTGAGAACATTTTTAGAACATAGAATGAGAGCGAGGATGGGAGGTAAGGTGGGGAAAGAGAAAAAAAAAACCCTGAAGCAAAAAAAGAGATTTGCAATGCGATAATTAAATGTTGGCATTAAGTCTTTAACATGTTTTTGTGTGATTCTGTGCTCGTGAATAGATTACATTGTCTCCATTGTTTGTGGAGCTTTTCAGTATTTTCATTTTTAATTGCTATTGTTTCTTCCATATGGTGAATGGAGTCAATCTTAATCAACCAGTCCTTGATTGTAGGGCTAATGTGCATGGGCGTCCGCAGGTAGGGGCAAGGGGGGGCAATTGCCCCCCCCTGGAATCAGGGATCAGATCAGGGGTTCCCCACTAGGTCCTTATCCTCTTGAGCCATGTATGCAGTTTCTGACAGTCTCTTGGGCCATGTATTCAGTCTCTGACCGTTTCCTGTACCATGTCCACCGTCTCTGACTGTCTCTTGTGCTATGTCTGCAGTCTCTGACTGTCTCCTGTGCTATGTATGCAGTCTCTGACTGTCTCATGTTCCATGTCCGCATTCTCTGACCGTATCCTGTACTATGTCTGCAGTCTCTGACCATCTCCTGTACTATGTCCGCAGTCTCTGACCGTATCCTGTACCATGTCCGCAGTCTCTAACCGTCTCCTGTACCATGTCTGCAGTCTCTGACTGTCTCCTGTTCCATGTCCGCAGTCTCTGACCATATCCTGTACTATGTCTGCAGTCTCTGACCATCTCCTGCACTATGTCCGCAGTCTCTGACCGTATCCTGTACCATGTCCGCAGTCTCTGACCGTCTCCTGTACCATGTCTGCAGTTTCTGACCGTCTCCTGTATCATGTCCGCAGGACAAAGTTCTGCGGACACCCATGGTAATATGTGTTTTCCAATGCAGTGGAATAAGGGATTTGGCTGCCTTTAGCAGATGTCTGGCCAGGTCATTTTCATATAATTTATAAGAGGAGTTGTTTACATGTAAGAGGCAGCAAGCTGCATCTAGGGTGAAACATGTATCAGTAATCTTTTGTGTCCAAGATATGACCTGTTCCCAGAACCTCTGAATAGGAGCACATTCCCACCAAAGATGGAGGAGGGTACCTCTCCCTCTATGGCATCTCCAGCATATGTTAGAATTATAAATTTGCCAGTTCTTAAGTTTGGCTGGTGTAAAGCACTACTGGGTGCGTATCTTGTACGCAGTTTCTTGCATTCTGGTGCTTAAAGAGCATTTGTGGATAAAGACAGCCTCCCTTCTCCATTGCTCGTCTGAAATTGTGATTTTGAAATCCTTTTCCCAGTAGGTTTTGAATTTGTCAGTTTTTCCATTCCGGGGTTGGGCCAGCCAGCCGTAGATTAAAGAGGTACCCTTTCTGAGTGGTTTTTGGTCATAGCAAATTTTTTCAAAGTTTGTAAGCGGTCTTGTTAATAGATTCTTCTGTTTGTTATTTTGAATGAAATTGTGTATCTGAAGATAATCCCAGAAGGTTAGTTGATTCTGCTGCATCAAATTTCTTAGCTCAGTGAACTCTTTTATATTCCTTTTCGTCATGCAATGAATAGTTAGAAGAGGGAGATTGGAATCATTCAGAATAAAGTTTCTCCTTTCTTGTCCAGGGGAAAAGTCTGGGTTGGGTACGATCGGAGATAGAGGGCCTGGAGATGAGGAAAGGTTGTGTGGGGTAGCAGCTTTGTGGAATATTTTTAGTGTCGGGAAAATCATTGGGTGATTTTGTACTGCAGGGGGGTAATTTTTAGGATTTGACCAAGGAATAAAGTGAGTTAGGGAGAATGGCTCGCTTTTTTCAAGTTTTACCCAGTCTTTGTTTTCCTGGTGGCCATGCCAGTCCAAAATTCTGGTTAGGTGAGCGGTGAAATAATATTGCTTAAAGTCGGGAATACCCAACCCTCCATGTGTTTTAGGTACGCACAGGAGCTTTAGGCTAATTCAGGGTTTTTTATTTGCCCAAAGGAATTTTCTTTGCATTGAGGTGAGCTTTTGGAAAAATATATTTGGAAGGTCGATCGGGAGAGCAGGAAATAAGTTAATCTAGGTAGTATAACCATTTTTAAAATGGCTGCCCTTCCGAACCATGAAAATTGTCTGGGATTCCAATTATTGAGATCCTTCTCTATTTTACCTAGTAGAGGTTTGAAGTTGAGAGTGAAGATTTGTTTGAGCCTTGGGGTTAGCTTAATGCCTAGGTATTGGAGGATGCTTTTTTCCCATTTATAGGGGCAGTTTTTGCATGTCACATGTGCAATTGTGCTTTTGAGTGAAAGATTCATGGCTTCAGATTTTTTATGATTGATTTTGAAATTTGCGATGTATCTAAAAAGTTGAAACCACTTGTTTAGGTTGGGTATGGAAATATGGGGCTGTGAAATGAAAAATAGGAGATCATCAGCATAAGCTGCGATCTTATACTCCGTATTATCGATTATAATCCCATGAATGTCTGATTGTAATTTAATAGATCTGATTAGTGGTTCCAGTGTGATGATGAATAGTATTGGGGAAAGTGGGCATCCCTGTCTAGTCCCGTTTCTAATTTGTATTGGTTCTGAAAGTGTATCATTGACTTTAATTCTGGCACTAGGGTTGGAGTATAATTTGCTTATCCAATTTAACAGTCTGTCCCCAAAGCCTTATGGCTGCAAGTGGCCAACATGTAGTCCCAGGAGATTCCATCAAAGGCCTTTTTGGCGTCAGTTAATAGCATGTTTTCTAATCTGTCTTGGTGTGTTCTGTGAATAAGATTAAGAGATCTAATGATGTTGTCCCACGCCTCTCATCCGGGCACGAAGCCCACCTGTTCTGGTCCAATAGTTCTCTCTAATAAAGTTCTGATTCTGTTGGCCAAAATTTTTGCTAGTATCTTAAGGTCCAGATTAAGTAGGGAAATAGGCCTGTAATTGGCACAGTCTGTCAGATATTTGTCTTTCTTGGGGATAATGGTTATGTGGGCTAGCGAAAATTCTTTTGGGAGGCTAGGGTCTTTGATAATGTGATTAAGAGCTTTGGTGAGGGGTGTGTTTAGGATAGGTTCATATGTTTTATAATAAATTGATGTGAATCCGTCTGCTATGGGACTTTTGCCCATTTTTATGTCTTTAATGGCTTGGGTGACTTCTTCATTTGAGATTACTTCGTCCAGAAGGGCGGTCTCTGAGAGGGATAATGGATTTTGCTGTTTTTAAGAAATTTCTGTATGGTTTGATCCCTATCTTCAGTGACATGTTTTGGTTTAGTTTGGGTTGGTAAATTATATAATTTCATGTAAAAATCGTGGAATATCTGGGCTATTGAGTCTGAGTCATATGTGGGGTTGCCCTGTTTGTCATGGATACAATGGATGTTTTCTGCGACTTATGAGTCTTTTAAGGCTCTAGCTAAATATTTGATCGGTTATTTCAACCAACCTTTTGTGTAAGAACCATTTGCTAGAATGTAAGTTTATTGTACTGTGCCCTGGGTTGACCTGTTGAGCTGGTGGCTCCTGAAAAGGAAAGGTTAACACTGCTTATCGGGTTTTCCTGCTCTTTTCAGGGATGTTACCACCCCCTGCAGGTCACACCATATAAATAGGAGCTCATTGGTGCCCCAGGGGGGAGAGAGGAAGGATGGCAGATTGAGATGTAGCCATAACTCTGTTACATTGTGCCCCCTTGTGGGAGCCCAGTCAGGGCTCCAAGGGGTATGGGTTTGTATGGACTTGTATGGACGTACACTTTTGTGGATTATAGCTACCTCATGTGGATTACCGCCAACTATGGACTCTTACCTAAGTAAGTCCAGTAGGGACGCAACGTGCCAGGTGAGAGGATGTCATCATGGTGGGTGAAGCCCTGATACCATTTTCGATCACTGGCTTGTAAATCTGTATGTGCTTCTGTGAGGGCTATTTTTAAAGAGATATCTTGTCAGTGTAACCATTTTTGTTCACTTTCAATAGATTTTTATTGAAAAAAATGTAAGGTACAAAACATAGCGTAAGAGAACTTTTTGAAATTGCCAAGAAGATGTTAGACAGCTGGAACGTAGCTGCAGAGAATGTAAAAACATCCAACAGTATAAATAGCATACTAATAAATTAAACTTGTAGCCTGCAAGTTAGAGTAGGTACCATTTAAATTTGTTGCAGGCCATGACACATGCAAATCAAGACATCAAGTCTGAATAAAAAACATGATCTGCAACAAGGAAATAAGAAAGAAGGAAAGAGGAAGGTAGGATGCCCATAATATGAAGGTGGGAAGAGAGGTGGGGAAAGGGGGAGGGGAATGAGCGTTGGGAATACCAAAAACCAGCACCCCAAAGATGGACTACTATAATGAGTTATATCTCTCCATGGACAGTGACGGGTGGGCATATTGTATCCATAGGGCCACATCTGGGAGCATTGAATCTGATTGTCCAGCAGGATGTTGGTCATTTTCTCATTGATAAAGAACCCCTCAGTCTGCTGATGAACTTCCTCTAAGGAAGCAAATTGTTCCTTCCAGGCTTTGGCGATAGTCTGTTTTACCACTAACAAAGTGTAGGTCACCAATTTGAATTGGCCTTTAGTAAAACCTGAAAGGGGAGGGGGGGTTAAGGTGTAATAGGATGTATCAAGGATCTATGGGGAAAGGGCGGTCAAGCTAGTGTAACCATTTTATGATAAGGTTAAAGGATTTAACATTATGGAGTTTTTTTCTTTATAATGAGCTTTTGAGTCTACATGATAGAAGACCTATGTGCGAGGAATTTGATGCTCTTAAAGTCTTAAAGGAGCACTCAGGGAGGGTGGCGGGATATACCTCAAATGCTGGTTTGACCTCTATGACACGCAATAAGGTCCATCTCCAAAGGTGAGAGTCCACCTATTTACACACAGTATTGGTGCTTTAAATACATTGGGGGGGGGGGGGGGTTGCACATTTTGGAGCATGATAATTTTATTGATAGACTTTTAGATATATATTTTCTGTATTTGAAATATTAGCTTTGGCACATGCAGTGTTTATTTTTATAACATGCCCTGTATCTTGGCATATGTTCTGCACTGAAAAAAATGTTTTAGTGGAGATTGTTTTAGTTTTTATTGACCAGTGTACATAGCTCTTTAGTATTTATTGCATATTTATTGTTTTTGTAATTCACTTCACTATTGCTTTTGTTTTATATAGATATTTGGTGTAGTGATATGCACTAATTGGTGACAGCAGCTCCTTGTGTGGATTATTTGCTGTAATAATTATAATGTATTCTTTATCTGTAGAGTAGTGTGGGGACCTTTCTTTATAGGTTTTGTTTTTTACATTAAATTAACGTTAAAAAGGAAATGCAAACAACACAGTGTCCACATGATATACAGGGTGGGCCATTTATATGGATACACCTTAATAAAATGGGAATGGTTGGTGAGATTAACTTCCTGTTTGTGGCACATTAGTATATGTGAGGGGGGAAACTTTTCAAGATGGGTGGTGACCATGGTGGCCATTTTGAAGTTGGCAATTTTGAATCCAACTTTTGTTTTTTCAATAGGAAGAGGGTCATGTGACACATCAAACTTATTGGGAATTTCACAAGAAAAACAATGGTGTGCTTGGTTTTAAGGTAACTTTATTCTTTCATGAGTTATTTACAAGTTTCTGACCACTTATAAAATGTGTTCAATGTGCTGCCCATTGTGTTGGATTGTCAATGTAACCCTCTTCTCCCACTCTTCACACACTGATAGCAACACCGCAGGAGAAATGCTAGCACAGGCTTCCAGTATCCGTAGTTTCAGGTGCTGCACATCTCTCTTCCTATTGAAAAAACAAAAGTTGGATTCAAAATGGCCGACTTCAAAATGGCCGCCATGGTCACCACCCATCTTGAAAAGTTTCCCCCCTCACATATATTAATGTGCCACAAACAGGAAGTTAATATCACCAACCATTCCCATTTTATTAAGGTGTATCCATATAAATGGACCACCCTGTAGAATGGATTTTTTTTTGAATTTTCATTACTTACTGTGAAATGCAATACCTCTGCACATAAAAAGGAAAATACCAATGTAGTATTCTCTTAACATATTTTGTAAACCTAGAAAATAAAAAATAAAAAATAAATATGAATTTTTCGATGATTATCAATTATATAAACAATTAAGAAAATAGTTTGGTCCTGTTTTCACTTGTTTTTACATTTCTGTATTCCACTAGGAAGATTTGTCTCACTTGAGAAGTACAATATTTAATTTATCCTGTTGGATAAAGAGGGCATTCTGTGCTGTGTAGCTTCCCAAACCGAATACAATTTAAAAAAAAAAAACACTGCTCATCTAATCTTTCATCCAAGTACAAGTGAATAAACCCTACTTAAATCTTTCTTTTCTGATATCCTCCAACAAATGGACTTACTTACATACCAGGGCTGAGATGCTAAAAGGGGTCCAGATTACAGGGTCAAGTGAGTAGAAACGGGATAGTCTACATGGAATTTACCTGTCCTCCTTGTGTTTGCTTGGGTTTCTTCCACATACTCCAAAGTAAGGCTGGTCGGTTGTCTAAAGTGGCTCTACTATGTGTATACAAATTGGTTAGACGCATATGCATGCCATTCCCAGGCCCCTTTGGGATGGGTCAAGGAAAATCCTGGTGACCTACCTCGTGAAGAAAGAAATTGCCAAGAGAATTTTTCTAAAAAGGCTCTCAAGTGTACCAGACACGATAGTCAGAGAGCTAGCCCATAGAACTGCTAATAATCAGATATGAATTTTCTCATACATGCATGTATGAAGACGCAGTAAGAGAGTCAGGGAAAAAGCAGTTGGCTTTGCTGTCTACAAGCCCCATGTTACAGTGTGAGCTCCTTGCATTGCTTGCCAACTGATCCAATCAGACTATATCATGTTTTAAACATATTATAGCCACCGTACTCCTATTTCTGTGTTTCTACAAAAATAAAATTAAATCAAGTAATGGCGTTGAAGTTTGTAAATTTGTTCGGTATTACCAAGCATTACTTGCATGCAGACCAGCTTTTGTTTTAAAATTACCTTAACCAGCTGGCTAATTTTTCTTGAATACTAAATTATTTATTGGTATCACATAATTATTTATTGGTATCACATGATTATTTATTGGTATCACATAATTATTTATTGGTATCACATAATTATTTATTGGTATCACATAATTATTTATTGGTATCACATGATTATTTATTGGTATCACATAATTATTTATTGGTATTACATGATTATGTGCAATAACTGTATATAATGTTATCCATTGATATTTGTAAACAAACATTTCCAGTATATGTATTTATAGCACTTATTGGCACAGTATGCAAATTCCTGGAGAACAGGTGGAACTGTAATCACTATTATTAATAGATACACTGAAATCAGAGAGCAGACATTTATCCTTCTCCACTTTCTCCTTACTGGACTACACCTCAGTACCAACACAACCAAGTGCTGGCTGTCCTTCCACATACAATACACCTGCAGAGAGAGGAGCAGCATGATGTCTTATACCAGAAGAACCCAATGGACAGCTTTCCTCTAACAGTCCAAACATCCCTCTTCTCTGTCTCCAAATGGAAAATATCAATGATAAAAGTCTGAACCCAATCACTGTTCTGCACTGGGGAAGAACATTCCTGGTTGCGGTGACATCCTGGTCTCTGGATTATATGGTCCAAACCTTCCTAACAAACTATCTGTTGTAGGTCCTCAACAAACTTGGGTTATGTGAGGAAACATTTTCTTCCACTTTCAAAGATCCAAGAATGTGTTTTTACAATCCCCTATACACAATCCTTCATCCACAGTTGATCCAGAGGAAGGCAAAAAACCCCAGCAAAGCGTGATCCAATTTGCTACAGCAGGGGAAAAATTCTTTCCTGAGGCAATCGGATATTCCCTGGATCAGCTTTACTTATTTAGGTCTCATGCACACTGGACGTTATAATAACGTTATAAAAAGGCCAGCAACTTTGCAGTGAGTTTTTCAAAGTTTTTCAGCATTCTTGCAATAGCTTGTTTTGCGTTTTTCAGCGTTTTTTAGCGTTAGCGTTTTTATTTATTTTTTTAAATGGGATCAAAAACACTAAAAAGCGCTGCCGGCCGGGAACTTTACCTTAGTACAGCAATGATCCGTGATGCCATATGGTTTTGAGTGGAGAGTATTTCTGGCCATTGCTTTGTATTTCTGACCTGGATCCATCCATCCATGAGCAGATGACATCTCCCATTGCCTCCATATATGTGCATTTGACTCTGTTATGGGGTCATATCCATCCGGTAAGAGTCCATCTATAATTGGTGGTGGATCACGTGGTGCTTTTCTTACTAGTCACCTGTTTAAGAGCATACGGAAAATTTGGCAAATCTATGGATCTTTTACACTTATGCACCTTCTATTTTTGGATTTATCTAAGAAGCGATCGATGAACAGTGTGGAAATCCATACATATTTATGAACTTTTGTTGCACACTAGCACTTTTTACATGTTTGTATTTAGCACCACACTTTATTGTTTATGGGTTTTGCACAGTTTATCTCTAACTGTTTGTGCTGGCTGCTGTTCCTGTCAGCGCAGTTTTTTTTTGCAATTAAAAAAGCTGGTGAGCCACGTTTTTGAGTGTTTATCTGCGTTTTTTGACAGCTGAAAAACTCCTCTCAGAACCCACTAGTTTCAGGGTTTTTTTTACAGCCAAAAAATGCCCCAGCCAAAAACAGTTGATAACAGCCTATGTGTGCATGGGCACATAGGATGACATGCTGGAGAGTTTATTGACTGTAGAAAAAAATGTCTAAAGCTAAAAACAGCAGCTGTAAAAATGTCCAAAACCGTGTGCAAAAGAATGGGCTGGGTGTCTGAAAACCACAAAGCACCACACCCCTCAAAATTGCAGGAAATTTATACAAGTAAGGAGAAATGTTTTTTTTTAGGTGCTACACAAAAAAAATATTCTATTATTAAAAGAATTGATTTTATTTATACAAAGTTAAAATATTCAACCATAAAAGAAACATTGTTTTACATATATTGTGCAGTCTTCCAATTCACTCGACATGTTTCACTATGAATTAGCTTCTTCAGGAGATAATTTTATATGTAAAAGTTTTTATTGGTATTTCACAATTACAGTAAAAGACTCAAACAGTGGGCGAGGGAAGGCCTCCCCCAAACAAAACCAAAAATACAGTTTAAAGACAAATGGACAGAAGCAACCCTGTTAAAAAGCACATAAGGAGTAACAGGGAGACGTCCCGGACCGGCCCCTGACCCACATCCCAACACCCCTAATGGGAACAGAAATGTGCCAGGAAATGAGCTAGGACCCCTCCCGGACGTACAACCTCTCTGCTGGCTTTATAAAAAACAACATAGCTATCAGTAGCACCATAGGGAGCTCCCGGGTCCGGCCGGACCCTCAGAACCACGGAAGTGGGAATTATTGATATAACAACCAACCAATAGTAAGGAAAATGAGAGACAGAAGAAAAGAGAAGATGGAAGAAAAGAAGGGGAGTAATGAGAAAAGACAAAGAGAGACACCAGGGAAGCATTATCCGAAATTTGTGTGAGGCTGTATCATGGCGGCAAATTGAGGTAAAGCCTCCAGGGTTCCCACACCGTATCAAATTTTGTAGAGGAGTCAAGGAGCATATTAGAAAATTTTCCTGGGTCATAATCCAAGTGATCTTTCTCTTTGCGCCCTTAAATGAGACAGAGGGTTTTTTCCAGGCCTTCGCTATGGTAAGCTTAGCTCCCAAAAGTATAAAATGAGAAAGCTTGCACATGGTTTTAGAGAGACCGTCTGGTCTATGATTGAGTAAGGCTATTTCCGGGGTTTGCAGAATGGGCTGGCCTGTAACCTTTCGCAGCAGAGAGAAGATTCTGTTCCAGAATCCCCTGATCTTAGGGCATTCCCACTAGGTGTGATAAAAGGAGCCCAGGAGATGACACCCTCTAAAACAAAGAGGAGAGGAGTTTGGGAACATGGAAGCGAGACGGGAGGGGACCAGGTACCAGCGAGTAATCACCTTAACACTGGCTTCCATCAGGGAAATATTCACTATTCCCTTGAAGGCCTTCAAGAAGTGAGAGAACCACATATCAGCATCCCATCTCAGGTCCAGGTCCCCCTCCCAACTCTTAGCATATGAGGGCAACCCGGGATGATCCACCAGTGATGCATAGATAATCAAACTACCCCCTTTTTGAGATGAGATATCAGAGCGCCATTTCTCATATCTCCGAGAGAAGTTTGATTGAACCTACAGGTAGAGGCTAAAAAGTGGTGAATTTGCTGGAATCTAAACCTCTCTGAAGATTTCATGTCGAGTTTGCCTAGGTAGTGATCAAGGGATATGGGGCAGGACACGGTAAGAAAGTGACCTATTCTATAAAGGCCTTTGTTCGCCCACCAGTGAAAAACACGGATATCTTGACCCGGGGGGAATCGGGGATTATTAAAGATATGCTGAAGTGGCCGGAATGTGGAGGCCAGCTTTGTGGCACTAAAAAAGTGGTCACAGAGGGCTAATGAATTAGATAGAGTAGGGGACAAATGGTGGGTCTGGACTTGGGGGCAGCCCATACCAGACAATCTAGAGTGTTAAGGGGGACTGCCTGTCTCTCCAAACCCACCCAATCTAGTCTGTTGGTCTGAGCATAGATGATTGAGAACTGAGCCAATTGTGCTGCCTGGTAGTAACGCCAGCGGTTTGGAAGGCTGAGACCCCCTTGGACACGGTGTCTCCAGAGGATCTCAGCCGGACATCTGTATCCCTTGTTACCCCAAATACATTTTTTGATCTGAGCTTGGAGTTTGAGAAGCTGGGACTTTCTGACGGGGATGGGTAGGGCCCTAAAGCAGTAAAGAATTCTTGGAAGGAGGGTCATCTTAATTGTATTAAATCTACCTAGCCAAGAGAGGCCTAGCCTCCCCCAGCTAATTAAATCAGCCCCAAGTTGTTTAAATAGCGGAGGATAATTGATGGAGTATAACCGGTCAAAGCTAGCCGCCAACTTCACACCCAAGTATGGGATCTGCAGAGGGAACCAAGGAAAAAGGAACTGGTCCCTGATCCGCTGGATCAATGCCTCCGGAACATTTATGTTGAGAGCCACAGACTTAGCCATATTGACCTTTAAACCTGAGGCTGAATCAAAAGCCTGTGGGACCGAGACGAGAGGAGAGGAGATACATAGAAGAAGGTCTCCTGCAAAAAGAGCGCATTTGTGGATGTGAGAACCACATTTCACCCCCCTGATATCAGGCTGTTCCCTAATAGCGATCGACAAGGGTTCAATGGCGATCGCGAAAATCAGAGCCAAGAGCGGGCAGCCTTGCCTAGTGCCCCTGTGAATACTAAGCGGCTTGGAGAGAAAATTTTGTAGCTTTATTGTAGCAGAGGGGTTGGAATATAATGCTTTAAGGGTTTGCAGGAATCTAGGGCCAAATCCCCACCTATCCAGGACCTCAAAAAGATAGGACCATTCGACTGTGTCAAAAGCCTTTTGAAGGTCAGAAAGGACAAAACCCTCCTGGGCTGGGCCCCCCTCCCAACCTGAACCAAGAATCGAGATAATGTCAGCAGCCCTATGAATCTGATCGGGGCCCTGTCTCCCAGGGATGAAGCCCACCTGATCTTTATGAATATATTCCCCTATAAAGGCAGACAGTCTATTGGACAAAATTTTTGTTAAAATTTTAAGATCATTATTGATTAAGGAAATGGGCCTATAGTTACTAACTTCAGAGGGGTCCTTACCGGGTTACGGATAACTGAGATATTAGCCGAATTAAGGTCCTCACCAAGAATCTTACCCCTTTGGAGTGAGTTAAATAAAGTCGCTAAGTGCGGGGCCAAGATAGGCCCGAAATGCTTATAATAACCTGTCGAGAGCCCATCTGGGCCCGGGGCGGAGCCCTTTTTAAGGTGTTTAATAACATCTAATATCTCTGATTCCGAAATTGGGGCTTCTAGTGAGAGCCTATGATCCTTGGCCAGGGTGGGAAGGGGAATATTGTCGAGAAAGTTAGTAGAGGGAACCGAGGGATCCGAAATCACTGATTTATAAAGCTTGGCATAGAAGTCCGGAAATGTGGACATAATCTTATGAGGATTTTGAGTGAGGAACCCCAAAAGGTTTCTCACATTTGGAAATGTGAAAGATCTGAGTTTCGGGGACAATCTGGCAGCTAAATTAGGGCCTATATGGTCTTCACGTAGGTAAAAGTGAGCATTCGCCCACTGTGCCTGCTTCTCCGCCTGAGTGGTCAGAGCCAGATTGAGGGCCGCCCTCCCTGCCTCCAGCCTTGCCCGAGACTGAGGGGAGGGATTTTTCTTGTGCACCTTTGCGAGTTTCTGAAAATCTTGCTCTAGCTTAATTAGATGACTCCGCCTTTCTTTTATAAGTTTAGCAGCAAGTTGAATAATCCTACCCCTGATGACTGCTTTGTGGGCTGCCCAGAGAGTCATACAGGAAACCCCTGAACCCAAATTAAGATTAAAATATTCCTCAAGGTCCTACCTAAGCAAAGTGCAGTGAACCGGATTGTTCAATAAAGTCTCCTTCAGTCTCCACTGGGGTCTATTCCCTGAATCCGCCTGGGACCTTAAGTGTATAATTACCATAGAGTGATCAGAGAGCGGGGAATCCCTAATGAAAGATTTAGAGACCTGAGATATAGAGGAGGCTCCTAAAAATATATGGTCAGTTCTGGCCAGGGATTTATGAGGAGCTGAATAATCAGTAAAGTCTCTTGTATTAGGGTTACACTCCCTCCAAACATCAACTAGACCTAATGAATTAATGAGCTTGGCAAGCTTAAGGCTACTTTTTGGGGACTGTAGGAGACGTGAGCGAATTGGCCCTGATTTGTCCAACATGAGATCAAGAGCTGTATTGGAGTCCCCACCCAGGATCACGGTCCCCTCAAAGTAGGGGGACAGGGAGCCTATCATAGTTCGAAAAAATTGTATCTGGCCGTTATTTGGGGCATAATAGGAGATAAATGAATAAGGGCGACCCCCAAGATTCCCTAATAAGAGAATATATCTACCCTCCGGGTCCCTGATTGCCTGACGTAAATGAAATCCAACGCCTTTCGCAAAAAAGACTCCAACCCCTCTAGTCTTGTCCGGCGCATTAGCCAGGAAGAATTGAGGGAAGCCTGCGTGAAGAAAACTAGGTGAAAATTGAGAGGGAAAATGGGTTTCCTGGATAAGAAGGATTTCCAAGTGCTGCAAATGAGTTGCTTGGAAGTACTTCCTACGTTTTAAGGGGGAGTTGAGGCCCTGTACATTATGGGAGGCTATTTTCAGAACTCCTGACGGGTTAAAGGTCACTGATGAACCACTCACCGGACCCCGACAACCTTAGAATGAGAGCTTTGCCTCTGTCAAAGGGGAAAAACGTAATCTCCTCGTCATTTTCGGAGGAAAACCACCCTGGCGCCTGGGAAGAAATGAAGAGAAAGAGAAGGAAAACATTGAAAAGGAGGAAAAAACTAACATAAGGTAAGAGCGGCAAGGAGGAGGGCTAATGGCCAAATACCGCCAAACCCCTCCAAAGTCGGGGGATGAGAGCCAGAAAACCAACTCCCATGGCCCGAGTCTGACCTAGTAACAACTGCCTAACCGGCAGCATCACATCTGCTTCTGTGCAAACCAGGTGGTAAAGCCCAAAAGCAGAGGGAGGAGCATGCCTACCGCCCCGCCCTCATTGCAGCCCAACAATAATAATACAACCGGGATGTAACGCAAGATAAAACCGTCACAAATAGTATTCCTAAATAACAAATGCTGAAGAAGACAGAAAAATAAAAGGGTAACCATAGGGGTCTCCAACAAGGAGAATCGCAAGGTCACTCCAGATCTCATCCCCCTCCCCCCCCCAAAGACCCTCCATGACAAAGGGGCTGGGAGAGGCAGAGGCCGATCAAGAGCGAGCTGGGACTAGGAACCCCCAGGAAGACCCACAACACCCCCATTGTGCATGGTGACCAAAAATAACAATGCTAGCATAAAGAATAAACAAAATGAAATAAACCACCCCCGAGGGAGCCAACAAGTGTAAGACCAATGTCTCAGGAGAAGTCAGATCTAGGCCTTAACGGAAAACTTAAAGCCTTTTCAAACATGAGCAAAACCCCTAAAAGAGACAAAGAGGGATCGGGGGGGGGGGGGGTGAGAGTCCTTGGGCCTCTTGGATTGCTGGTTTCTCCACACAGGGGGAATTGGGCTTTGGGGAGAGGGAGAGGTGCTTGGAGGAACCAGCAGATTTGGCTAGGAGGGAGGATGCAGGTTCCAAGGAGATGAGGTTCAATTTAACCATCAGATGTTCCCCTTCCTTGAAAGAGGAAAAGCCGTAATTCTTGCCCTTGTAGGAGAAGGTGAGGCGGAAAGGAAAGGACCACCAGTATTTGATTGATTTTTGTGTTAAAACCTCAAGCAGGGGTTTTAGCGCCCTCCTCTTTTGAATGGTGGCTGGAGAGATGTCTGCAAAAACCTGAATGGAGTGGCCTTGAAAGGATAGCTGGGGTAACTTCCTGGTGAGCTTCATTATCTCCTCCTTTACTGCATAAAAATGTGGTTTAACAACAATGTCCCTTGGGAGTCCATCTGTGCGAGGTGCTTGAAGGGCTCTATGAGCCCTGTCCAGTTCCAATCTGTCATCCAGGATGTTCGGGATAATTTCTTTGATAAAGGAGCGGACTGTCTCCTGAACGTCCGTGATGGATTCCGGCATCCCCCGTAAACGGAAATTATATCTACGGGAACGATTTTCGAGGTCATCAATCTTGGAGTGGGCAGTTTTCAACTGATCCTGGAGGTCCTGGATGCAGGAGGTGTTCTGGTTTGCTCTTGCAATGGTTTGATCAGTTTTTTGTTCAACTACATAAATCCTGGACCCCAAGTTCTGAAGGTCTGCCTGGATAGTAGAAGTGATTTGAGATGCCGTTTGGGCCAAGCCTTTAGCTAACATCTTAGAGAATGTTTCCATCATGAAACTCAAGTCCGGGTGCGGAGTTGGAGAAGGGGACTCCAGGAATCCTGGAGTGTCAGGGTCAGGGGCCTGAGCCCCATTCGGGGAGGCAAACATTTCCTCAAGGGTCATTTCCAGAAGGGGCACTGTAGATGCCAGGGACGTGTTTTGGGGAATATGAAAGTCAGCAGCTGGTGGATCTTGGCATGGGAGAATTTGAGAACCCCCTTCTGCCCCTGCCTCCATGTCCTCAGGTTTGTAAATAGCTTTGGGGCCCGACTGGGTCGCAGGGGGCAAGGGAAGCTGATAAGGGGGGTGGTTAGTGAACCCTGTTTGTTTAGAAATGTCCCTTCTGACCACTGCAGCGTACATGGGGAATAATCTGATAGTATAAGGCTCAAATTGTATAAGAACAAACAAGGTAGAATGCAACTGGGAGATGTTGACTATCCCTGCAGCAAAGTCTCCACAAGTGTAGTCCTGGGGTAGGTGGCCTGGACCAGGGGAATCACAGGCCCGAGTACTCGATGATAGCTTCTGGGATGACCAGGGGTGGGGAGACGGCAGTAGTGATCAAAGGGGGATCCCCAGAGACAGTCCAGTACTCCTGGAGGGGACCTCCAGAGCTAGGCCCTGACACTGCAAGACCACTTCGGCCTAAGGGCTCACTGCCCTTATCACTAGACCCGGGGGCCTTGAGGGAGAACCCAAAGGGGGATTGCTCCTAGCCTCACCTCGTGAAGGAGGAGGCTGTCTCCTTCTCCTTATCCTGAGCAGCTGACCGCGCGGCTCTGACCCGTGATTAGGCTGTAGCCGTGGCCTCGCTTGAATGCCATGCTCGGTGAACGCTGCAGTGGCGTAGAAGAGCTCTGAGCGACCCCTGTGTGCTGTCACGGCATCGGAGGCTGCCAAGTGAGGGGATGGAATTCCCGGATGGCTGCGTAGGATGGCCTGCGAGGACGGAGCGGTCTGGAGCTCCGAGACTAAGCAGCCATCGCGGAGACCCGACGCATGCACACTCAGGAGATAATTTTAGATGCTGCATATGTAAACAATTAATAAGTGCTCTGGAAAGAATAGTCCAGTTTCTATGCATCAAACGGTAAATTATATAAGGCACATAAAGGAGATGCTTATAGTTTAGCCCAGGTGTTGTTAGGAAGATATCAGCATACCAATAAGACAGTTATGAAAACTTTCACCAATCCTATTGTTCTACTGGCACAACCTGAACTTTGATGTTTCTCCAGGTAAGTGATGATAGGGCTACACGGTGGCCACTTCAACCGTTGTGGAGACTGGTGTTTCCTATGTGGTAAAGATAATGTTCTCTTCCCAGAGCATTTGTTCTTTGGGTGGTCTCTCCCTGTGGTATGCTGATATCTTCTTAACAACATCTGGGCTAAACTATAAGTGTCTCATTTAAGTATCTTATATAATGTACTGTTTGATGCATAGAAACTGGAATATTCTGAGGGGGCGTGGCAGGAGGGCAGAGTAGGTCATATGGAAGATAAAATGTGTGAAGTTACCACATCTTTCTAGTACAGCCCTTACATTTTTCACTCGCCTACTTGCATTTTGCAAGTGGAAAATGATGGCTGGCGAGCCTGGGCTGCCTGGGAGTGCTGCACGCTGCAATCATGAGCACAGATGAGGCTGCATTGGTGGGCACTGGTCACACTGCAATGGTGGGCACAGGTAAGGCTGCATTGGTGGGTGCTGGTCGTGCTACAATCCTGGGCACAGGTGAGGTTGCATTGGTGGGCACTGGTCACACTGCAGTGATGGGCACTGTTGAGGTTGCATTGGTGAGAACTGGTCATGCTGCAATGATGGGCACATGTGAGGCTGCATTGGTGAGCCCAGGTCACGCTGCAATGATGGGCACAGGTAAGGCTGCATTGGTGGGCACTGGTCATGCAGCAATCATGGGCACAGGCTCGGCTGCATTGGTGAGCACTGGTCACGCTGCAATCATGGGCACAGGTGAGGCTGCATTGGTGGGCACAGGTCATGCTGCAATGATGGGCACAGGTGAGGCTGCATTGGTGGGCACAGGTCACGCTGCAATGATAGGCACAGGCAGGTGAGGCTGCATTGATGGGCACTGGTCAGGTTGCAATGATGGGCACAGGTGAGGCTGCATTGGTGGACACAGGTCACGCTGCAATGATGGGCACAGGTGAGGCTGCATTGGTGGGCACTGGTCATGCTTAGAGTTGAGCGAACCCGAACTGTAAAGTTCGGGTTTGTACCGGACTTTAGGGTGTCCGTGTCCCAAACCCGGACATTTGAAAAAAGTCCGGGTTCGGAGTTCGGGTATTTTTTTGCGCCTTTTGAATAGCTGCAGGACAGCCAATCAACAAGCTTTTCACTCGTTTGCCCTTAGAAGCCATCACAGCCATGCCTACTAATGGCATGGCTGTGATTGGCCAGTAAATCATGTGACCCAGCCTCTATATAAGCTGGAGTCACGTAGTGCTGCATGTCACATCATCTCATACTGTTGTAGGGAGAGCTTCCTGCTGCTGGTGTGAGGGAAAGATTAGAGTTATAAAATCATCTTATACTGGTGTAGGGAGAGGTTCCTGCTGCTGGTGTGAGGGACAGAATTAGCGTTATAAAATCATCTCATACTGGTGTAGGGAGAGGCTCCTGCTGCTGGTGTGAGGGACAGAATAGTATTTTAAAACCATCTCATACTGGTTCCTGCTGCTGGTGTGAGCGGTGCATTTCTTGCACAAAATAAAAAGTGCGTCTACATTGCTGGTTTAAAAAAAAATAGTAATAATAATTTATTATTCTTTTTTTTATTATTAATAAATAGTGCTACATAGTACATTTGCACCTTGCTGTGCATTTCTTGCACAAAATTAAAAAGTGCGTTGACATTGCTGGTTTAAAAAAATAATATAAAGGGGGGCGTTGCCTGACGCGAACGTGTGCAGACGTGATCCTGGAGAGCTCCGCTCCAGCCCGAGACCATCCAGAGGAATCCTCGCACGGGAGGCTTGGGTGAGACAATTAAACAGCCTAGCCCACCTCCCCTTTTCCCCAGCTAAGCCCCACACCTCAAATTTTGAAGATTGGGGGTCGGAGTCTGTGCCGGCAAAAATCGAGGCCGTGGCTTTTGCGGCCTACCGATCCCGGTCCTGAGGGCACGATTCATGGAGCTCCCTTTCAACATCTGCCCACCTCTGCACCTCTAGTGACCCCCTGGGCCTTCACTCTGATAAGGATTGCACCCCAGTTGGACTCTGAGCAGGATTTGAGCCCTTATTTCAGTGCCCTAGTGGCAGCCTGCTGAGGCCTAGGGAGACCTCAATCATTTCCGGCCTGAGTCTTACATTGAGGGGTAACGAATCACATTAAGAACCCCCCTGCCGGCTTACTAGTACTCTGGGATGATACACCCCTAGTTGGACTTAAATCTAAGGGTTCCTGGCTGGCTGCTGAACTAGGCCTGGCGGCCATATTGGTACACCTATCCTGCAGGAATACCAGTCTGTTCTAACAGGGCAGTGTAAATCTACAACACCTCACATCACCCGAATACACACCATACAATGTACTGAAAAAAACTCAACTATGGGGACACGGTACGGATGACGCACACGCGGCATGATGCCAGACGACTGCCTCTTTTAACAGCTTTGCTTGGCATGGAGGGCTGGAGCACTATCCCTGTAACCATTTAACACAGAACAATTGATACAAAACCCTTAACCACAGAGACAATAAAGGTGTATGCCTACACAGAAAAATCATTGCGATCGCCAATCTCAGGGCAACCTTACAAACTACCTTCTCAGATCTGCACTAAAGAACAAAATGGTGCATGATGGTGCCAAGGCATCAGCTTCCACAGGCAGTCCCAGCACAGTCTCAGCACAAAAGGTCCCTCAAAAAAATTGTGAGAATACACCACAACTCACAAAGGCTGACCTGGACACCAGCTTAATGTCCATGTATGACCAGATCGCCAACAAAATTCAAAAAGAAATGACTAAATCCACAAATGCCCTAATGCAGAAGATAGCGGCTCTGAGAAATCGCACTGATTTGCTGGAAACCAAACACAATGAGCTCTCCTTGGCTCCCAATGACCTCAGGAAAGACTATGAGTCTTTGGCGGAAAACTTTTCTTACGTCCAAATGCAAGTAGAGGATTTGGACAATAGAAATCGAAGAAACAATTTACGTATCCGCAGGGTCCCAGAAACTACAACTGAGTTAATACCCGTGATAAATAAGTTATTCCACTCCCTTCTACCAGATAAAATGGTGTCAGCGTTTTCTTGTGACAGGATCCATAGAGCATTACGCCCCAAACCACCTGCTGATAAACCTCCACGCGACATAGTATTGTGCCTGAAAGACTACCTGATTAAAGAGGATTTACTAAAGGCGGCCAGAAATACTCCCAATATAATGTCAGATGGCACCAAAATACAAATATACCCTGACATCTCTCCAGCCACCCTTGAGAGGAGACGCAATATGAAGGAGGTCACCTCAATTTTACAGTCTGCAAGAATTAAGTACAGATGGGGCTTCCCTTTCAAGCTTACAGTGCCACACAATGGATCTACATACACAGTCTACAACCTGACTCAGGGGAAGGAACTACTAGTTAAACTGGGATTGCTAGAGCCGGACCCAACTCTGCGACTTCAGATGACCCTTCGCTCGTCTCCTATTTGGATGACCCCTGCGTCACATAGGGAACAAAGAAGACACAGTTAAGGTCTTGTGGTTTACCTGACATAACCCCTTTCCAATAATATATAATAAACTCTATTTTCTGAGCACTTTCCAGTAAGTGAAAACTGCAAATCAGACAACCCAAGAAACTTGGATTATTTTTGGGGTAATATGATTACCTCAGCTGCCCTAATGAGACCCCCAAATAATCAAAAGATGTAGAGTTATACAAAATCCCCACATCTCAATAGAGATAAAGAGAATTTCGGGGTGACGCAGGGGTTGTCCCTCACGGAATACATACACTAAGGACTTAAAATATACTCTCCATCAGATACAAACATATATCATTCACCAAAAAGATGCTGTCCTCTTTTAATCTTCTATAAACTCTAGATATCGATATCACCTAACCGAACTGGTTATTGGAATCAACTACAAGAAAACTTGGGGCGCAACCCTTTCTAATTATTTTGAACCCATCCGGATTATAAACAATATAAATATTCTGTCATGGTGCAAGAATACAGTACAGGGCAGACATGTGGCTGGGCAGAGAGTGAATTACACATTTAAATAACTGAATGCAGCCCACCACCGCCATCTGCTGGTCAAAATTTAGAATGGTGACATGTGGAAATAAGTAATGGATCAAGGCATCTTTGATTTCATACTGGCAGCTGCATATATGTCAGAGCATACCATCCTAAGTATTACCCCATGGACAAAATGCTGGTTGGGGTTGAACTTAAAGGAAGGGGAAAATGAAAAAAAAAACCAAACATTTTTTGGGGTATAACGTCACACGCTATATACCTAGGTTACAATTACCAATATGGTTTTACTCATTGTTCTGTGTGTTTCGGGTAGAGTAGAATATTCGGGCCCTGTCGGGAGACATGGGATCCGCACAGATGTTCAATGTAACAATATCTTCTAAATGATAT
Source organism: Glandirana rugosa (assembly GCA_018402905.1). Classification (NCBI taxonomy): domain Eukaryota; kingdom Metazoa; phylum Chordata; class Amphibia; order Anura; family Ranidae; genus Glandirana; species Glandirana rugosa. The sequence continues at coordinate 20,346 of BLSH010482125.1, read as the reverse complement.
ATGTTTTCTCTTTATGGTTACAGTTCACTAAGGTTCTCACAGGGAACACTCTTATAACAGAACTAATATACCCCTGGAGTGTGCTCGGGTCTTTAGTTTTTCCATGTCATTTAACAATTTTTTTGTTTTTATTATTTTATTTTCGTTTGGAAGATACTAGGTAGGATCATCTGCTGTTTATTTGTCCCCCCGTCCCTGGAAGCCTGGATTTCTAATCACGGCATTCCCTGCTCCAATGGCAGAATTTGGACAAGTTAGTCCATACAAAAAGGTTACTAGGTCAGGTGTATCTAGGAACCCCAACCCCAAATTTTTTGTTTTAATATTACTTGCTTTTATGCAAATTGTCTCCTTAATTTTCAAAAGAAGGTTATACTCATATAAAGAACTTTGTATCTACTGTGTTATTTTGATAGTACAAACATTCAAAAATGCACATGCAAATTTTGTACATGACTTACAGTGTGGAACACTATACAGAAAAGTAGTCTTACAGCCTTTCAAAATAAATCTCAAGTTAGTACCAGTTCTTCATCTATTTCCTAAATCAATAACAAACATTTTGAAGGACAATCCTGTCATCATTAATATAATCTATCTCACCTTAAAACCGTTCACTAATGGGTCTTAAAGTACTATCCCACAATATACAGGGATTTAACTCTCCGCACAAACGGAAAAAAGCCTTTAGCCAATATAAACGAATAGGCGCAGACATCATACTACTTCAAGAGACCCACTTTTCAATAGCCAATCACCCGCAATACTTCAATAAGAAATATAGCCAATTCTATTGTACCACATACTCAAGCAAATCAAGAGGGGTTGCAATATTTATAAGAAACACTATTGTCTTCGACATACAGAATATCTATAAGGATGCAGATAGTCGTTTCCTAATTTTAAAGGGGATTATTAACAACAGACAGGTAACAATAGCTTCAATATACGCCTCCAATGAAGCACACTCCACCTTTTTCAAACATTTCTTTGACATTCTAGACAAATTCAACTCTCCTCATTTGATTATAGGTGGAGACTTCAATCTAGCATCCCATCCAGCTCTTGGCAGGAGCCGTATTGCTACATCATCAAGAGCGTTTTCAAAATCCTTGATCCACTCATTAAACAGTCTACAATTAATAGACTCCTGGCAGACACATAATACGGGCACTAAAGAATACACCTTTTATTCCCATCCCCATGATTGCTTCGCTAGATTAGACTATATATTTTGTACCCCCATTTTATTAGCCAACTCATCCGATGCCAAGATACACCCATGCCCATGGTCCGATCATCAGATAACTTCCTTCAGCACCTCACATATAGGATTGTCCTCCGCACAGTATAACTGGCGCATTAACGACTCACATCTATCTGACCCATCTACAGTGAATCAAATATTCTCACACATGGAAGAATTTTTTAATTTAAATGACATTGATAATATATCTCCTACCTCACTCTGGATGACCCACAAAGCTGTCATAAGAGGTCACTTAATCAGAATTGCAACTGAAAAAAAAAGAACCAGACTCTCTGACATCAACACCTTAACAAATGATCTCAGGCAGCTTTACCATACTTTGGGCCATAACTCTTCGCAAGAAATAACACAACAAATAACTACCAAAAGGAAAGAATTAGACCTTATATTATTCTCGGACACAGAAAAAAACCTTAGGTTTACTAAGGCCAAATTCTTACTACATGGCAACTCCACCTCCTCCATGTTTGCAAAAAAACTAAATCAATCCATCAACCCCCCTCATACATATAAACTTAGAAATAACATAGGAAATATGGTCACTCATCCCTCAGAAGTATTAGAAATTTTCTCAAACTTCTATAAGAATCTCCTCTCTAAGACACACCCCGCTCCTAACCCTTCCTCATTAGATTGGCTTGATAACACCCAACTACCTAAACTTTCACCACAACAAGTGGATTCACTTAACGATCCGTGCACAGAAGTAGAGATCACTAATATCATAAAATCCCTCAAAACATCTACAGCCCCCGGACCGGATAGTTTCTCATCAATGTATTATAAAAAATTCTCTGCTTTACTCACTCCTCATCTATCCAAACTATTCAACTACATTTTACTAGGCAACCAATTTCCCAGGGAAATGCTTCTGGCCAACATGTCCCTCATACCAAAACCCCATAAGGATCACACCCTCCCTCAAAACTTTCGCCCTATTTCAGTACTTAATAATGATTTAAAACTATTCGGCAGATTATTAGCAAATAACGTTATCACACCCTTAGTACACCCTGACCAGTCAGGCTTTATTCCAGGGAGACAATTAACTGATAATATTAGACTGGTAACCAACATTATACAAGACACTAACTTACTTTCCCGACCATTGTGTCTACTCAGCTTAGACATCCATAAAGCCTTTGACAGTGTGAGCTGGTCATACTTAGATAATATCTTAATGAAATTCGGCATATCAGAAAAATGTATACATGGCTTCAAAGCCCTTTATCAACACCCCCAGAATAGAATAAAAATACCAGGTAATAACTCAGAATTTTTCCCCCTACACAGAGGTACAAGACAAGGATGTCCCCTCTCCCCATTATTGTTTGCGTTAGCTATTGAACCCTAAGCTTGTGCAATTAGGAACAGCATAAACATTAAAGGATATATTAAAGGCCAAAAAGAATACAACATAAGTCTATATGCTGATGATGCATTAATGTTTTTATCCAAACCCCTAATTTCCATACCAAATCTTATAAAAGAGCTCAAAATAGTTCATAATATCTCAGGCCTAGAAATAAATCTATCTAAATGCTCATCTTTACCTGTGAATTTACCTGAGAATATTACAGCATCTATAAAGTCAAATTTTCCTTTTAAATGGTGCTCTCATTCATTTAGATACCTGGGAGTTAACATCACTAATAACTACACAGCATTGTATCAGGCTAACTACCCCCCACTCTTCTCCCAAAACAAATCCTTGCTTAAATTATGGGCTACAGATCAAATCTCATTCTCAGGCAGACTATGCGCCATCAAAATGAATATCCTGCCCAAATTACTTTTCTATTACAGATCATTACCAATCAACATCCCCAAAAACAAATTAGTCTCTCTACAAAAAGATATCAATACATTTATATGGGCAAGAAAGAAATTGCACTGTAGCAATAATTTACTATACAGATCACAAAGCACTGGAGGTCTCTGGGTCTGCCTGACATATGGGAATATTTTCGGGCAGTTAGACCTACTCACCTCATACAATGGTTTACTAAAGACGAATATGTTCCATGGAACTCCTTTGAAGCTTCCTCCATATTCCCATGTTAACTTCAAGGGATTTTATGGCCTAAAAAAATGAACACTAGAACTTTCCACTCACGTAACAATATAGTAGCTCAACTCTATCAATTTTGGTCACGTTACAGAGACCCATTGGGTTTGGTCTCGCTCATCCCACCATTGGCCTCTTTCATAGAAGACTCCAGATGTACTATTGCAAATCAAAACAGAGACACCCTGACACTATGGTTGAAACATAACTTAACAAATCTTCACTCTCTTACAATAAACAACAAATTTATGTCATTCAAACAGCTTCAATCTATATACAAATTCCCAGCAACTTAAAAGGAAAATTATAGACTTATCAAAAAAATGTTTTGGAAATATTATAGTACTACCCTCCACACCCCTTTCACTTTATTCGAACAGAAATGCATCACATCCCCTAGGGGCAAAGGTCTGATCTCATCCTTTTACAGATTTATTAACGAGATCTCCCAATCAGAAAAAAACAAACCCATGACCCATTGGGATGCCGAGTTAAATTGCTCCTTTACCACCAATGAATGGCAAACTATGATAGATAATCTTAGAAGAGGCAACTGCTCAGTTTCCATTAGAGAAACCCCATTGAAGCTATTCATCAGATGATACATGACCCCTTCCAAAATACATTTCTTCTACCCAAACTCATCACCAAACTGCTTTAGGGGATGCACAGTACCGGGAACTATGCTCCACACTTTTTGGAGCTGTAGTCACCTTCAATACACCTGGCAACAAGCCACCAATATAGCTTCTAGGATAGTGGGCAAAGATATTATATTGACACCACAGATATGTCTTTTGTACGGTACCATACCCATTATCCCATCACCATGCAATAAACAAATCCACTCATTATGCAGTGCAATTCAATGGATGATTGCTTTTAAATGGAGATCTACATCCCTACCATGGTCACAGGTTTTATCTAGAATGGAGCTCATTAAGAGAACTGAACATATACACTTCACCCTCAATCACAACTTAAATAACTTTCACAAAAAATTGAATTTTTGGGTTAACCCTTAAGTGGTTGAACAATGTTCAAATCTCCCTTCCGTTTAGAAACAATTTGATGTCTATTCTGTACCATGTACTGTAAACATATACAATCTTGTATCTAAAGTCTCTATGTTTTATTGACCTTCTAAATAAAATATCTTTTGTAAACAAAAAAAAAATAATATAAATTTGTGCTAAATAGTACATTTGCATCCAGAATGAGGAGAGCGTCAAATAGGGGATGTGGTCGTGGTGCTGCTGGTGCTGCTGGTGTTGGTGAAGCTCCTGTTGTAAGGAGAGGACGTGGTCGATCTGTGCCAGCTACACGCACAAGTGAAACACCTTCCTCAGGTCTGAGTAGCTGACAGGCCCGAATGCCGCTCAACGACTGGTGAGGCCAGAACAAGTACAGGCGATAGTAGATTGGGTGGCTGACAATGCCTCCAGTTCCTTCACATTGTCTCCTACCCGGTCCCTTGCTGAAAGCTCAGAGTTGGCACCTGAACCCCTATCTGTCTTTCACCTCAGCCCCTTGTAAATCAGCCAAGCAGTCTGAGCCCCAAGTCATGCAACAGTCTCTTATGCTTTTTGATGACTCTGCTGGTGTGCTTTCCGTGGGCCATCCACATAGCCCTGCCTCAGAAGTGGAAGACATTGAGTGCACCGATGCCCAACCACTTCCGTTTTAGGATGAGGACATGGAAACACCAACGCAGCACGTCTCTGATGATGACGAAACACAGGTGCCAACTGCTGCTGCTTTCTACAGTGTGCAGACTGACAAGGAGGGCAGTGGTGAAGAGTGGGTGGAAGATGATGTGGAGGATGATGAGGTCCTAGACCCCACATGGAATGAAGGTCATGCGAGTGAGGTGTGCAGTTTGGAGGAAGAGGTGGGGGTCGCACAGAGGCACCAGCACAGCAAAAGAGGAAGCAGATTGCAAAAGCGGAGCGATCGTCCCCTAGACCAGTGTTTTTCAACTCCAGTCCTCAAGGCACACCAACAGGTCATGTTTTCAGGATTTCCATGAGTTTGCACAGGTGATTTGATCAGTTTCACTGCCTTAGTAATTACCACAGCTGTTTCATCTGAGGGAAATCCTGAAAACATGACCTGTTGGTGTGCCTTGAGGACTGGAGTTGAAAAACACTGCCCTAGACAGTATGCCTGCTACTACCCACCGCACCCACGGACCTAGCACATCAAAGGCAGCTCAAAGGAGTTCCCTTGCGTGGCAGTTCTTCAGACAATGTGCTGACGACAAGACACAAGTGGTTTGCACGCTGTGCAATCAGAGCCTTAAGCGAGGCATAAATGTTCTAAACCTGAGCACAACCTGCATTACTAGGCATCTACGAGCTGCAGTGGAATAAGTGGAATAATCCAAGAAAGGTCTCGGGCTCCTCCTGCTTCCACTTCTGCTACTGCCTCGGCCTCTTCCTCCACCTTTACAGTGCCAGTGTCACCTGCCACCCAGCAAACAGACGATGTGACAGCAACACCACCATGTCCGCCACCGTCCCCAAGCATTTCCACACGGTCCCATGGAAGCTTACAGTTGTCCATCTCCCAAGCACTGGAGAGAAAGAGGAAGTACCCCCCTACCCATCTGCGATCCCTGCCCCTGAATGCCAGTATTTCAAAATTCCTGGCCTTCGAAATGATGTCATTCCATCTGGTGGACACGGACAGTTTTAAAAACCTGATGGCGGTGGCTGTCCCACAGTATGTGGTTCCCAGCCGCCACTACTTTTCCAGGCGAGCCATTCCTTCCCTGCACAAACAAGTCAGGGACAAGATCAAGTGTGCACTGCGCAACACTATCAGTGGCAAGGTCCACATAACCACTGATACGTGGACCAGTAAGCACGAGCAGGGATGCTATATCTCGCTAACTGCACACTGGGCAAATGTAGTGGTGGGTTGGCCTGAGGCGGATAGCAGTTTGGCGCATGTCCTTCCGCCACCGAGGATTGCAGGGCATTTCTCTTTGCCTCCTGTTGCCTCCTCCTTCTACTCCGCTTCCTCCTCCTCTACCACCTCCTCATTCGGTCAGCATAACACCTTCACCACCAACCTCAGCACATCCAGGGGGAAACAACAGCAGGCTGTTTTAAAACTGATATGTTTGGGGGATAAACCCCACACTGCGCAGGAGCTGTGGGTGGCCATTGAACAACAGACCAATGAGTGGTTGTTGCCACTGAGCCTCAAGCCCGGCCTGGTGGTGTGTGATAATGGGTGAAATCTCCTAGCAGCCTGGCGCATGTGCTGAATTTGGTGGTGTAGGAATTTCTAAAAAACTACCCGGATATGTCAGAGCTGCTGCAGAAAGTGGGGGCTGTCTGTGCGCGCTTTCGGCGTTCTCACCTTGCTGCTGCTCGCATGTCTGTGCTGCAGCGGAACTTCAGCCTTCCCGCTCACCACCTCCTATGCGACGTGCCCACAAGGTGGAACTCCACCTTGCACATGCTGGAGAGACTGTGCGAGCAGCAGCATGCAATAGTGGAGTTTCAGCTGCAGCATGCACAGGTCAGTCGCTCTGCGGAACAGCACCACTTCACCACCAACGAGTGTGCCTCCATGCGAGACCTGTGTAGAATATTGCGGTGTTTCGAGTACTCCACCAACATGGCCAGTGCCGATGACGATGTTCTCAGCATTACTATCCCACTTTTCTGTCTCCTTGAAAAAACACTTTGGGCGATGATGGAAGAGCATGTGGCACAGGAGGAAGAGGAGGAGGAAGAGGGGTCATTTCCACGGTTATCAGGCCAGTCATTCACAAGTGGCTCGAAGGGTGGATTCCTGCACCAGCATAGGCCAGGTCAAAAATTTTCAAGCCCGGGCACAGTTCTGGAGGATGAGGAGGACAAGGATGATGATGAGGAGGAGGAGGTGGCACCCAACGCAGCTCATGGGCATCACTGGAGCATGGCTGGGGGGATACGGAGGGCACAGAGGATACACCTCCCACAGAGGACAGCTTGTCTTTGCCTCTGGGCAGCCTGACACACATGAGCGACTACATGCTGCAGTGCCTGCGCAACGACAGCTGAGTTGCCCACATTGTAACTTGAGCTGATTACTGGGTGGCCACCCTGCTGGATCCCTGTTACAAGGACAATGTGCCGGCCTTAATTCCCTCACTGGAGTGTGATTGGAAGATGCGCGACTACAAGCGCACGCTGGTAGACGCACTGCTGAGGGCATTCCCAAATGACCCCGGGGGCTCAGTGGAAGCACAAGGCGAAGGCAGAGGAGGAGGGGGAAGAGGTCGCCAACCCAGCTGTGGCACCGCCAGCACCTCAGAAGGCAGGGTTAGCATGGCCGAAATGTGGAAAAGCTTTATCAGCAGCACGTCACAACAAACAGCACCACCAGCTGATAGGCAACGTCTTAGCAGGAAGCAGTATTTCAGCAACATGGTGGAACAGTATGTGTGCACACGCCTACACGTACTGACTGATGGGTCTGCACCATTCAACTTCTGGGTCTCCAAATTGGCCACATGGCTTGAGCTTGCCCTTTATGCCTTGGAGGTGCTGGCCTGCCCTGCAGCCAGTGTATTGTCTGAACATGTGTTTGGCACGGCAGGGGGCGTTATCACAGACAAGTGCAGCCGCCTGTCCACGTGGACAGCCAACGTGGACAAGCTAACGTTTATTAAAACGAACCAGGCATGGATCCCACAAGACTTGTCTGTACCTTGTGCAGAATAGACATTTATACAGGCCTCACACAGCCATTGGTATACTTAAGTGAACGTATTCTTTTTTTTTTTAATATGTCTCAATATTTTGGGGGCTACTCCAATTAGAAAAAAACAAACAAACAAAAAACAGTGTTGGCTACCTCCTCCTCCTCCACCACCACTTCCACCACCTACACCGCCACAGTCACCACCTCCTCAACCTCCCACTCCATATCCACCTCCTCCATTTTTTATTTTTTTTAAGTGATTTTAAGTTATTTCCCTATCCACATTTGTTTGCAGGGCACTTGTCCTACTCTTACCCCCATTTTGCTTCCTTTTGCAGACCTCTAGCCCTTTCCAGGACTTTTTTAGAGCCATTTTTGTGCCCAAAAGTTTTTGTGACCATTGACTTCAATGGGGTTTGGTGTCAAGTTCGGGGCCAAACTTTTTCGCGAAGTTCGGCCGAACCCGCCAAACCCGAACATCCAGGTGTCCGCTCAACTGTAGTCATGCTGCAATGATGAGCGCAGGTGAGCCTGCATTGGTGGGCACAGATCATGCTGCAATGATGGGAACAAGTGAGGCTTCATTGGTGGGCACAGGTCATGCTGCAATGATGGGCACAGGTGAGGATGCATTGATGAGCACTGGTCACGCTGCAATGATAGCACAGGTGAGGCTGCATTGGTGAGAACTGGTCATGCTGCAATGATGGGCACAGGTGAGGCTGCATTGGTGGGCACAGGTCATGCTGCAATGATGGGCACAGGTGAGGCTGAATTGGTGGGCAAGGGTCACACTGCAATGATGGGCACAGGTGAGGCTGCATTGATGGGCACTGGTCACGCTGCAATGATGGACCCAGGTGAGGCTGCATTGGTGGGCGCAGGCCATGCTGGAATTATGGGCACATGAGAGGCGGCATTGGGGGGCACAGGTCACACTGCAGTAATGGGCACAGGTGAGGCTGCATTGGTGAGAACTGGTCATGCTGCAATGATGGGCACAGGTGAGGCTGCATTGGTGGGAACAGGGCACACTGCAATGATAGGCACAGGTGGGGCTGCATTGATGGGCACTGGTCTTGCTGCAATGATGGGCACAGGTGAGGCTGCAGTGGTGAGAACTGGTTATGCTGCAATGTTGGGCACAGGTAAGGCGGCATTGGTGGGCACAGGTCACATTGCAATGATTGGCACAGGTGAGACTGCATTGGTGGGCACTGGTTATGCTGCATAGATGGGCACAAGTGAGGCTGCATAGATGGGCACAGGTGAGGCTGCATTGATGGACACAGGTAAGGCTGCATTGATGGGCACAGGTGAGGCTGCAATGGTGGGCACTGGTCAGTCTGCATTGATGGGCACAGATGAGGCTGCATTGTTGGGAACAGGTGAGGCTGCATTGATGGGCACAGGTGAGGCTGCATTGATGAGCACAGGTGAGGCTGCATTGATGAGCACAGGTGAGGCTGCATTGATGGGCACTGGTCATGCTGCATTGATGGGCACAGGTGAGGCTGCACTGATGGGCACAGGTGAGGCTGCAATTATGGGCACAGGTGAGGCTTAATTGATGGGCACAGGTGAGGCTGCACTGATGGGCACAGGTGAGGCTGCACTGATAGGCACTGATAAAGTTGTTGTTAATATTTATTTTTGTAACTTAATTCTGCGTAAAATATTTAAGTTTCATTTCATGAGATAATTTATGAGGGCGTGTTTAGGGGCAGGATTAGGGGCGGGGCAGGGTGGGGTTGGGTGGGGCAACTGGTGGCGAGTAACCCTTATGGCCTGGCTAGTAGCTTAGGACTTGAAATTTTGAGCCCTGCTCTAGTAGACTCACACACAGAACACCAAGAGGAATTGGCCTTTTTGAAGGCAAAAGTGGCCAACCTGGAGGACAAGTCACGCCGCAACAATTTAAAAATCACGGGTATCCTGGAATCAGTACAAACCTTGCAACTACCCCATTTTGTTCAAATTCTTTTCAAAGAGGTGCTGCCTAACCTTACGTCCGCAGACCTAACTATCAATAGGATACACTGTATCCCAAAACCATCATTCCTCCCGCCTGAGGTTCCACGCAATGTTCTATTGTGAATACATTTTCTCCAGGCTAAAGAAAAAATACTGGAGGCATTTTGCCATACTAACCAGCTGCCAGCTCAAGCCATGAACCTTCAAGTCCTACCAGATTGTTCCCAGTACACCTCCAACTATGTTGCAATCTGAACTCTATAACTGAAACCCTACGGAATAATAAGCTTATCTTCAAATGGAAACTGAACTAGTCTTTCCAGATGACTTATCAATTGATTACATATGCAGCATCCATAATTATCGCCTGAAGAAGCTAATTAATAGCAAAACATGTAGAATGAATTGGAAAACTGCACAATATATGTAAAACAATGTTTCTTTTATTGTTGAATATTTTAATTTTGTATAAATAAAATCAATTATTTTAATCATAGAATATTCTTTTTTGTGTAGCACCTAAAAAAACCCATTTCTTCTTAATTGTATAAATTTACCTATAAATGTTAGTATCCAGTTATGTTATGTACATTTAGGAAAGAATCCAGGCCTTTCTTAAAGCAATCTACTGAGCTGGACAGAACCAGCTCTTGAGGGAGTCTATTCCACATTTTCACAGCTCGTACTGTGAAGAAGCCTTTCCGTATTTGGAGATTAAATCTCCTTTCCTCCAGACATAAAAAGTGCCCCCTTGTCCTCTGTAATGACCTTAAGGTGAATAACTCAACACCGAATTCACTATATGGACCGCTTACGTTTTTGTACATGTTGATTATATCCCCCCTTAATCTCCTCTTCTCAAGAGAGAATGAATACAGTCCCTTTAATCTTTTCTCATAGCTGAGCTCCTCTATGACTCTTCTCTGCTTTCATACAAAATATTTAAGCGCTACATCAATGGTATGAAAAAACAATTAGGCACAGGTGTATGAACCATCCTAAAACAGTAAAATAGTTTTGGCAAGACCAACATTTTAAATGCTGCCACCCAGTCCTGCCATGAAAGCTCACATTTTTCTATATGGGCAAAATCTTTGGCAGCTTTAAGGATCAATGGATTATAATTTGCTGTAAATGTCTAGGATGTAAAAACAAAATGTTTCATAAACAATTCTACTAGTGTATGGCCAGTTTAAGTCAAGGGTCCATGTAAGGAACTGGGCATCACAGAGACAGAAAGTGTGACTACTGTAAAGGAACTAGGGTGCAGAAAATTGGTAGCAGGTGCTCTGGATTGATGAGTCAAAATCTGAAATATTTGGCTTTAGCAGAAGGCAGTTTGTTGGTGAAGGACTGGAGAGTGGTAAAATAATGAGTGTCTGCGGGCAACAGCATGTTGGGGGTTTCCTGGGGGTTGCATTTCTGCAAATAGAATTGGAGAATTGGTCAGGATCAATGGTATCCTCAATGCTGAGAAATACAGGCAGATGCTTCTCCGCCATGCCATACAATCAGGGAGGCGTGTGATTGGCCCCAAATGTATTCTGCAGCAGGACAAGGACCCCAAATATACAGCCAATGTCATTAAGAACTATGCTGGTTTGAATGCACAGGGTGCTCACACCAAAAATGGATTGGATTTGGATTTCTCTTCTCTTGATTTACTTTCATTTTGTTAACTGATAAAAATAAGCAATTATCACTTCTATTTTACATATATATATATATATATATATATATATATATATATATATATATATACAGTATCTCACAAAAGTGAGTACACCACTCACATTTTTGTAAACATTTTATTATATCTCTTTATGTGACAATACTGAAGAAATTACACTTACACTTACACAGCTACAATGTAAAGTAGTGAGTGTACAGCCTTTATAACAGTGTAAATTTGCTGTCCCCTCAAAATATCTCAACCCACAGCCATTAATGTCTAAACCGTTGGCAAAAAAGTGAGTACATCCCTAAGTGAAAATGTCCAAATTGGGCCCTATTAGCCGTTTTCCCTCCCCGGTGTCATGTGACTCGGTAGTGTTACAAAGTCTCAGGTGTGAATGGTGAGCAGGTGTGTTAAATTTGGTGTTATCGCTCTCAATTTCTCCTACTGCTCACTGGAAGTTCAATATGGCACCTCATGGCAAAGAACTCTCTGAGGATCTGAAAAAAATAATTGTTACTCTACATAAAGATGGTCTAGGCTATAAGAAGATTGCTAAGACCCTGAAACTGAGCTGCAGCACTGTGGCCAAGACCATACAGCGGTTTAATAGGACAGGTTCCACTCAGAACAGGCCACGTCATGGCTGACCAAAGCAGTTAAGTGCTGCCAGCCATGGTGCAGAGGTTGAAGGGGTGGGGGGTCAGCCTGTCAGTTAACAGATCATATGCCGCACATTGCATCAAATTGGTCTGCATGGCTGTCGTCCCAGAAGGAAGCCTCTTCTAAAGATGATGCACAAGAAAGCCTGCAAACAGTTTGCTGAAGACAAGCAGACTAAGGACATGGATTACTGGAACCATGTTCTGTGGTCTGATGAGACCAAGATAAACTTATTTGGCTCAGATGGTGCCAAGTGTGTGTGGTGGCAACCAGGCGCGGAGTACAAAGACAAGTGTGTCTTGCCTACAGTCAAGCATGGTGGTGGGAGTGTCATGGTCTGGAGCTGCGTGAGTGCAGCCTGCACTGGGGAGCTACAGTTCATTGAGGGAATGCCAACATCTACTGTGACCTACTGAAGCAGAGCACAATCCCCTCCTGTTGGAAGGCAACATGGTTTAACATCATGATTCTGGAGTGTCACTGCCTGGTCGATAGGCCATCTGGCCTAAGTTTGAATTTACAAATGGATTAATATCATAATTCTGGAGTTTTACTGCCTGGTTGAGAAAGCCATCTGACTTAGTTGGAATTCACAAGTTGACCCAGTGGGGTGTTGGTAATAAGAAGTCATGAATGAAAAGCCATATCCTACCAGGATGTATCCATATGCCTCCTGCTGTGAGATATAGGGGTAAAGAAAGCCAGATGAGACATCCTGGGAAGTTGCGAATTAACATTTCCTGAATTCCAGTACATCAAAAGACCACCTGGCATTGGAGAATGAACGGGTCAAATGTCAATGATACATGGACATATACTGCCTCTAGTGGACACTACAAGCATGTGTCTTAGGAGACAGACTCCAGGAAAGGAAGTCTGCTACCATTGGGCAGAATGCGGACGTAGGCTGCCACTGGGCATGTGTGTGGGGGTGATGCATGAATGGGTTTAAAAGCTGGAGTTTCTTGCTGCTAGCCCCTCTCTCCGTTCCATCAGGCCAGCCAGAACAGCATCTTGAGGACAGCGTCATGTAACATATCATTTGTTTACTGTGTGCTCTGTAATATGTTCTCTTACTGTTTCATATTAGCATTTCTACTTTCTATATAATAAATGAAACCCTTGCTTTATTAAAGCAGAGTGATTATTTATATAGCTAACCTTATTATGGTACTATCATTGTTAGTTTTAGCTGAGTTTTAGTAGGTTAGCGAAGTATAGGAATAGACAATTAATATATATGTAAAATATATTTGGAGAACCCATAACCACCCCATTTTTATTTCATTTGGCACCCATAGAAGGAGTGTGGAAAGAATTTCTACACAGAATCCATAACCCTAATATATTTTTTGTCTTGAGTTCCTATAAGCTAAGAAGTCCTCAATTACAAGAGACCCCCAGAAACGGAACAATTTCTCGGTGGAAAGGTTTGTGCTGGATCGTGAATTCTGAAGCCCTGCCTAAGTAGTCCTGAAAGTTCTGTGAAACATTTCATCAAGAAGCGGACGCGCATCTTTGGTGTATTGTTAATGCAAATGTGTTAGGCCTGTTAGCTGTGCAATTGTGCAAGCGGGAGGGGTTGATCACCCTTGGTTACTGTTTCACCCTGCAGATTTATAGGATAAACCAGACATCTTTGAGGAGAAAGTGGGAGAAATATAGATTATATTTTTATATTTTTTTGTTACCACGTAAAAATGAAATAGCTTTTTGCTCTAATAGAGGATCCCTCTCAGCCTAAAATCTGAAATATAAGGGTTACAGTTGGTAGTAAGGAGGGTAGTTCTGTAGAGCTACAAGTCCTTATGAGTTTTTAAATATGTGTGCGTGAGCATTGTGTTAGCAGCTGTTACTGTGTAAACTGGCCAAACTGGTCATCAGTGAACTTAATTAGCATATCAATGGAGATCATTGGAATGTTCATTGAGAAGCATGGTTCTGCTAACTTTAACACCTTGCCAGAAAATGCATTGACTCACTAATTTAATGATTTATTTAAACAGTGTGAGATTCAGAACCAGAATTTGAAATATAAACCCTCATCTAAAAAAGCGAGAATGGCGAATGTGGTATGGATACTATTAAGAATGATGGACATTGCTCAACACAAAGTAGTTCAATGGATTAATGAGAAACATGTATTGGAACAGAAAATTAGTGAATTGGAGGAAACGTGTAAGCTAAGGGAAAGTTGTATTGCCTATCTGAATCAAGGAGAGGCAGAAACTGAGCGTATTATAACTCTGCTTAGAAAGGAGCTACATGAAACGCAGGCAGCCATAATGGAGTTATCCTTCAAACATGCAAAGGCTGAGCCTGAGCAGTCTCAATGTTCAGCACAGATAGAGGCTTTAGAACAACAGTTAGGGAAACCTGAGGATATTGTTGATGCAAATGAAGGTGCTTTGATTGGAATCAACGTTGGTAATGTGGAGGAGGAGTATTTAAACAAAAGTGCTATAACTAGAGTTGAGCGGACACCTGGATGTTTGGGTTCGTCGGGTTCGGCCGAACTTCGTGAAAAAGTTCTGGTTCGTCACCGAGCTCGATCCGAACTTGACCCCGGACACCGAACCCCATTGAAGTCAATGGTGACCCAAACTTTTTGGCACAAAAATGGCTGTAAAAAAGTAATGGAAAGGTCTAGAAGGCTGCAAAAGGAAGCAAAATGGGGGTAAGAGTAGGACAAGTGCCCTGCAAACAAATGTGGATAGGTAAATAACTTAAAATGAATTGGAGGAGGATGTGGATGTGGAGTAGGAGCCTAGAGGTTGAGGAGGCGGTGACTGTGGTGGTGTAGGTTGAAGTGGCAGTGGAGGAGGAGGAGGTAGCCAACACTGTTTTTTGTTTGTTTGTTTTTTTTATAAGTGGGGTAGCCCCCAAAATATTGAGACATATTCAAAAAAAAAAAAAGTATACCAATGGCTGTGTGAGGCCGGTCTAAATGTCTATTCTGCACAAGGTACAGACAAGTCTTGTGGGATCCATGCCTGGTTCATTTTAATAAACGTTAGCTTGTCCACGTTGGCTGTAGACAGGCGGCTGCGCTTGTCTGTGATAACCCCCCGGCCGTGCTAAACACATGTTCAGACAATACACTGGCTGCAGGGCAGGCCAGCACCTCCAAGGCATAAAGGGCAAGCTCAGGTCATGTGGCCAATTTGGAGACCCAGAAGTTGAATGGGGCAGACCCATCAGTCAGTAAGTGTAGGCGTATGCACACATACTGTTCCACCATGTTGCTGAAATACTGCCTCCTGCTAAGACGTTGCCTATCAGCTGGTGGTGCTGTTTGTGGTGGCGTGCTGCTGACAAAGCTTTTCCACATTTCGGCCATGCTAACCCTGCCTTCTGAGGTGCTGGTGGTACCACAGCTGCATTGGCGACCTCTTCCTCCTCCTCCTTTGCCTTAGCCTTGTGCTTCCACTGAGCCCCATTGTCATTTGGGAATGCCCTCAGCAGCGCGTATACCAGAGTGCGCTTGTAGTCGCGCATCTTTCGATCACGCTCCAGTGAGGGAATTAAGGACGGCACATTGTCCTTGTAACGGGGATCCAGCAGGGTGGCCACCCAGTAATCAGCACAAGTTAAAATGTGGGCAACTTGGCTGTCGTTGAGTAGGCACTGCAGCATGTAGTCACTCATGTGTACCAGGCTGCCCAGAGGCAAAAACAAGCTGTCCTCTGTGGGAGGTGTATCACCTGTGTCCTCTGTATCCCCCCAGCCATGCTCCAGTGATGCCCACGAGCTGCGTTGGGTGCCACCCTGCAGGGACCACGGTTCCTCCTCCTCGTCATCATCATCCTCATCCTCCTCATCCTCCAGAACTGTCCCCTGGCTTGAAAATTTTTGACCTGGCCTATGCTGGTGCAGGAACCCACCCTCCAAGCCACTTGTGAATGAGTGGCCTGATAACCATGGAAATGACCCCTCTTTCTCCTCCTCCTGTGTCACATCCTCTTCCATCATCGCCCAAAGAGCTTTTTCAAGGAGACATAGAAGTGGGATAGTAACGCTGAGAACAGCGTCATCAGCACTGGCCATGTTGGTAGAGTACTCAAAACAGCGCAATATGGTACACAGGTCTCGCATGGAGGCCCACTCGTTGATGGTGAAGTGCTGCTGTTCCGCAGAGCGACTGACCCATGCGTACTGCAGCTGAAACTCCACTATTGCCTGCTGCTGCTCGCACAGTCTCTCCAGCATGTGCAAGGTGGAGTTCCACCTTGTGGGCACGTTGCATAGGAGGTGGTGAGCGGGAAGGCTGAAGTTCCGCTGCAGCACAGACAGGCGAGCAGCAGCAGGATGAGAACGCCGAAAGTGCGCACAGACGGCCAGCACTTTCAGCAGCAGCTCTGACATATCCGGGTAGTTTTTTAGAAATTTCTGCACCACCAAATTCAGCACATGCGCCAGGCAAGGGATGTGCGTCAAACCGGCTAGGCCCAGAGCTGCTATGAGATTTCGCCCATTATCACCCACCACCAGGCCGGGCTTGAGGCTCAGTGGCAACAACCACTCATCGGTCTGTTGTTCTCCCTTATGCAGTAGGAGATGGCTTTAGAATGATAATCTCTCCCTCAGAGCACCAACAAGAACCTCTCCCTAATGCAGTAGTAGACGGTTTTAGAATGATAATCTCTCCCTCAGAGCACCAACAGGAACCTGACCATAATGCAGTAGTAGATGGTTTTAGAATGATAATCTCTCCCTCAGAGCACCAACAGGAACCTCTCCCTAATGCAGTAGTAGATGGTTTTTAGAATGATAATCTCTCCCTCAGAGCACCAACAGGAATGCATTATAAGATGGTTCTGAACGCTAATGTCTCCCTCACAGCACAGACAGGAACCTCTCCCTAATGCACTATAAGATGGTTCTGAACTCTAATGTCTCCCTCACAGCACCACAATGAAGCCCTCCCTAATGCAGTCTGAGATGGTTATGAACGCTAATCTTTCCCTCACAGCACCGCCATGAAGCTCTCCCTACTCTAGTATGAGACGATCTGACACGCGGCGCTACGTGACCCCAGCCTCATATAGAGGCTGGGTCACATGATGCACTTGCCAATCACAGCCATGCCATTAGTAGGCATGGCTGTGATGGCTTCTAAGGGCAAACTAGTGAAAAGCTTGTTGATTGGCTGCCCAGCAGCTATAGAAAAGGCGCCAAAAATACCCGAATATCGAACCCGATCCCGGACTTTTTTTCAAATGTCCTGGTTCGGGGCACGGACACCCTAAAGTCCGGTACGGACCCAAACTTTACAGTCCGGGTTCACTCAACTCTAGCTATAAATGCTCTTGAAATTGATTCAGGAGTTGAAATGGAAAACGGACTTGATCTTTTCGAGAACAGTAGCACTGTGACAGTGGAGACTTCGGATGAGTCTGTTGCTAGTGACTACTCCTCAGACAGTGACAGTGTGAAGTTGATTGATTACAATCATAGTAATGTTAGGCAACAATGTAAATCTCTATCGCCATATGCTCATAGAGAGGCCTATGCAAGGAGACCAGTGCTTTATCTGTAAAAAGTGGGGTCACATTGCGAGATATTGTTTGGTGTCTAAAAATAATAATATGCAAAGGAAGTCACACTACCCTAAAACTACACCGAGGCATTATGAAGTTTATTCTGCCAGATGGGGTAGCAATCCAAGGCATAGAGGCCATAATTATCAAACCTGTGTTCCCTTTAAAATCCGGATGCTAGACTTCCGGTTCCGGCGCCATATGACTAGGGAGTGAGAAGGAGCAGCTCCGGTCCGCAGCCTCATGTAACCGGCTACAAACCCGCAAAGAGCGAAGCCAGCACGGCACACTACCGAGCCGCCGCATCCCGGGTAAGGCTAGCATGGACAGATTTGTTCTACATGGCGGTACACCCGCCTGCACCACAGCTAGACCCGACACAGCGGGAGCGGGCACACACGCGGCCAACATGGCGGATGGACAATCCCCAGCCGCATACACAACATCCCCAGCTGCAGTGTCTGCCTCTCCCTGGGATGCTTCCGAGGCACAGCTCGCACGGATCGCACAATCAGTGGCGGCACTGCTCTCTCCCACAATCTCAGAAGCGCCGAAGACTCTAACACCCTCTCTCGTCACGGCGGTGACTAACACGCTAGGCACGCTCGACACGGAGCCTTCGTAGGGTCCCTCTCCGTCTGTGACGTCGACCCCTACAACACATACGCCGACCCCTAACAGGTAGGCGGTACAACCGGCGCACACACGGGCGAGGGCGACACAGCCCAGATCGACACCACGTCCGCCCACATGGCGGTACATCTTGTTTAGACAGGTACGATCGGAATGGGCCCTACGCCGCCGAGCCATCACACGGCACGACCGAAGCGAGAAACGCCCAAACATCGGCCAATGTACTCCGACGCCTGGCCTCGACGAGGAAGAGTGAGGGATCAGTATACCG
>BLSH010482098.1:1217860-1238401 GCA_018402905.1 Glandirana rugosa | reverse complement strand
TCCCTGACGTGCCCTAATGTACCCTGATTTGCCCTGATGTGCCCTAATATACTCTGATGTGCCCTGACATGCCCTAATGTGTCCTGGTGTGCCCCCATGTGCCCTGATGTGTCCTGGTGTGCCCCCATGTGCCCTGATGTGCCCTAATGTGCCTGATGTGCCCTAATGTGCCTGATGTGCTCCATGTGCCCTGATGTGCTCCATGTGCCCTGATGTACTGTACCCTGATGTGCTGTGCCCTGTAATCTGATGTGCTGTACCCTGATGTGATGTGTGCTGTGCCCTGATGTGCGCTGTACCCCGATGTGCGCTGTGCTCTGTACCCTGATGTGCTGTGCCCTGATGTGTCCCATGCCCTTTGCCCTGATGTGCACTGTACCCTGATGTGCCCTGGGCCGGTCTGGATGAAGTCCAGGGCCAAATTTTTGTCCCAGTCCAGCCCTGCTGACCAGGCTGCCCTGCTGGGGGCACTGACCAGGCTACCCTGCTGGGGGCACTGACCAGGCTGTATTGATGGGGTCACTGATCAGGCTGCACTGCTAGGAACATTAATTAGGCTGCACTGCTAGGGGCACTGATCAGGCTGCATTGATGGGGGCACTGATCAGGCAGCACGGCTGGGGGCACTGACCAGGCTGCATTGATAGGCGCTGAGGAGTGGGCACACTTTGCACAATCAACACAGGCAGCCGCCTGAGGACATTGTGTGTGCGTGTATATATTATATATACTGTATATATACACACACACGCGCGCTTTTTTATTTTTGAGGCAGGGGGCGGGAATCTTGGGTGAGTTACCACACTTTTTCCCCAGGACTTGAACCCTGAATAAAGACCGCTCACTGATGCTCTCTCATTTTGTACAGGGTGACTGGTCTTGTCTCCGCCCCCTTCCTGTAATTTTCTGTAGGCAGCCTGTAGTGGGTGGAGCCTGCTGGGCTCTGCTCTCTAGATGGGCTTCTTTTCCAAGCCAATATTTGCAAAAAACAAACATTGTGTTGCGTTGTCAAAGACTTTTGGCACATACAAAGTTGATTTATATCCTATGTGGCTATTAAGGAGTATATTTAAATGAACAATTTTGTGACCAGAGTTCAGCTTGATTGATGTCAGCAAGCTCTGGTTTAGGCCCCTTTCACACAAGTGGAGCCTGTTTTGATGGGCTCCGCTGCTCAGCGGGGACCCGTCCGTTGATCCCCGCTGAGCTGACGGATGACAGGACAGTCTCTGCACTCGGTGCAGAGACTGACCTGTCAGAGCTCCATTCTCCTCTATGGAGGATCGGATGAACACGGACCGTCTGTCCATGTTCATCCGATCCGCCAGGCGGATCGAAAATAGGGTTTCCATCCGTCTGTTTCTGGCGGATTGGAGCGGATCGGGTGTCAGCGGACATGTCACGGCTGACATCCGTCGCTCCATAGAGGACAATGGAGCGTCCATTCGGGTCCGCCTGAAAAACTGACAAGCGGACCTGAACAGTCCACTGGTGTGAGGGAGCCCTTAAACTCTCACTTGTGCAGGGTGCATTGATCAGCGGCAGGTGCGGCTCACATTCTTGGACATTCAGGCTGGGTTCACACTTGAAAACACAGCGGCTCACAGCAGGGGTCCGGTGCGTCTTGGTCCACCGTTTCAGGTCCGATTTCAGCCCAAATTTTTGGCTGAATTCAGGCCTGAAACGGACCAAAAGTCCCACAGCATTTTTGTGCAAAACACACCGGACCTGGTGCGGAGATATGTGAACTGGCTCCATAGAGAGCCGGTCAAAATCTCCTGCTATTGTGAATTAGATGCGAAGATCCGCATCCAATTCGCAATGGTGTGAACCCAGCCTCATGAACAGGACCAAAATTTATTGATTTTTATCAATTATTTGTTAATTAACAGATGGTAGGCAACCCCACTAAAGACCAGGGAAATCATCAAGACACTTTATATTTTTTGAGAACACAGCCTTTCCATTCTTGATTTTAACATGCGAGTATAGTTTTCATTTATTTTAATACATATTATGTATGGTTTTACACTATATGGAGTGTCTGTCTCTTTATGTTTCCTTACATTTGGGGTCAGCAACCTGTAGATTGCGGATAGGTGACCGGTAGATCTCGGTCTGGCTTGCTGAACTGCCATTCTAGAGCATCAAACAGAGTGCAATGCAGAGGGACTACTTGTAAAGTTGAAGCTGTAGTAGGGAGTAAAAGCCGTGTAAGCCGATGCCTCCTCCGTAGCACTGGCTCCTGTCCCATCCTGAATGCAAGGTTTTAGGCCTCGTACACACAGGCGTATCTTAAAAAATAATCAAAACGTCGGGCCCAACGTCAGGGAAAAAATCTGTGTTTTTTTGGCGTTATGCATCGGCGTTAGTGAGCGTCGGTGTCAATAGGTATCCTTAAAACAAAAAAAATTCTGTGCTATTTTTCAACCTAAAAATGTTGGCATCAAAAACGCTGGTTAACGCCGGTACGGCGTAAGTCGGCGTTTTGTGGCGTCGGCGTCAAAAAATGCCAAAGCATTACAGCCTCAGAACGCGCTGGCCGTGGGTTCTAGCTTCAGCTCACTAATGCTGGCGCCCTCTACAGCTCAAAAATGTCAGCGCTTTTATGGGACCATTGACTAACATGGAGAGCTGCAAAAAAGGCCAGAAAACTTCGGCGTCAAAAAACGTGTGTGTGTGTGTATGAGGCCTGTCTGTTTTAATCTGATCCAATCCGCCAGACGGATGGTGTTGGGGTTTCTGCTAGGCGCCCTGTTTCCTGATGGCTTGGACCGTCTCAGTATACCTATTCAGGATCCTGGGAGAATGACTTTAGCACAGAAAAGTATGACACAGACACGGTTGTAGCTAAAGTCAGACTCTAACGTTCACTTCAGTGAGTTAACATTTATACAAAATCATGAAGGGCGTTTTAAAGTCAATGATATTCCAGAATAGTATAAAGCTATAGGTAAGAAGCTGAGACTGAACTCCTCCTAAGTGGGGAGGGGGTACATTCCTGTGCAGTCACCTAGAAGGAGATCAGCCCAGAGCTAGAAGTTTCATTAACCTCCCTGGCGGTAATCCCGAGTGTGGCTCGGGGTGGAATTTCAGTACCATTAGCGGTAACCCCGGGCCACACTCGGGATTGCATTGCTGGATCCAGGCAGTGTTACTCACCTTGTCCCCTGGATCCAGCGATGTCTCCCGCCATGTCTGCGGGCTGTGTCCTCCGCCCGATGCCTCTGTGTGCCGGGCTCCGTTCCCTGCGAGTGTCGCGTCGCACGGGGACGGAGACCGGCGGGAAATTCAAAAAGTGAAACACACAGCACACATACAGTACACTGTGATCTGTAAGATTACATTACTGTATGAAATCATTTCACATCCCCTTTTGTCCCTAGTGGTTTGCCCAGTGCCCTGCATGCACTTTTATATTATAAATGTCATTCTTTCTGCCTGGAAACATGAGAATGTCCATAGCAACCAAAAAGTGTCCCTTTACGTCAAAAGTGTTTTTTGATCAGCTAGAAAACAGCGATAGTAAATAAGAATCATTTGCAGAATTGAGTGATACTGATTTTTGGGGAAATTTATCATCAGAAACTGAAAGTGACGACAGCGACAATTCTGCAACTGAGCAAATTTCAGTGTTTTTGATTTGATTACATTATTGAATAAATTTTATTATTATTACATTATTATTTTTGATAATTATTTTTAGTTATTTATTATATTATAATTTATGATTTAATTTTTCAAACTTTTTCATACCCGGGATGTCTTCTAGACTCTTGTTTGGACAGATTTAAGTGAGTTATTCCTAAGAATTACAGGCCTAAAATATAAAACGCCAAATTTCCATGCAAAATAATCGTACCGCTTTCAGCACCAAAAATCTGAAATAATCATCCAGCCAGGGAGGTTAAAGAGGAAATCGAAACTCGAAAGTAAATGTTTTGCACGTGAGGCATAAGGCATGAAATGGAGGCATCTATAATGGAGTCTATAATGAGATGGTGTTTCAGTGTTTCCCCTCCCTCCCTCCATAGATGGAAAATGGGGTTTCCATCCGTCTGGATTTAGCGGATCGGAGCTGATCGGATGTCAGCAGACATGTCACCACTAGACTTGTGCATTGCTGAAAAAGTTGTTCGTTTTAGTTTTTTTGATTTTTTCGGAAATTCGGAAATTACAAAATTCAAAACATTCGGCAATTGCGGTAATTCGGAAATTTGCGGCAATTCACAGTAATTCAGAAATTCGGCAATCAGAACAGTCGAAATTCCGAAATTCGAGAATTCGGAAATCCAAAAATTTGAAAATAACAAAGAACATTTGAAATAATAACTAACTAATAAATAACTATTAAATTATAGGTATTGGAATTTCCTTGAAAATATGGCCGTCAGTGTTAAATTTCATATTTAACCACTTCAGCCCTGGAAGGATTTCCCACTTTAGGACCAGAGCACTTTTTGTGATTTGGCACTGGGTCGCTTTAACTGACAATTGCGCTGTCGTGTACCCAAACAAAATTTGTATCCTTTTTTTCCCACAAATAGAGCTTTCTTTTGGTGGTATTTGATCCCCTCTGCGTCATTTCTGATCACCGCTATAAACAAAAGAATTTGACAATTTTGCAAAAAAAAAAAACAATATTTCTTACTTATTGCTAAAATACAAATCCAAAAAAATTATATAAAAAAATGTTTTTTTCATCAGTTTTGGCCGATTTATATTCTTCCTCATATTTTTGGTAAAAAAATCGCAAACGGCGTATATTGATTGGCTTGCGCAAAAGTTGCCGCATTTACGAATGATAACAATTAATTTATGTTTTTTTTTTTATTTTACTAGTAATGGCGGCGATCTGCGATTTTTGGCGGTACTGCAATATTGCGGACCAATTTGACACTTTTTTGGGACCATTGGCATTTATATAGCGATCAGTGCTATGAAAATGCATTGATTACTGTGTAAATGCCATTGGCAGTGAAGGGGTTAACCTGGAGGGGGGCGCTCTAACGGTTAACTGTGTTCCCTCAGTGTGTTCTAACTGTATGGGCGCTGGGCTGGCAGGGGGAGGGGAGTGATCACGGCTCCCATATACAGTGATCACATCCCTTCCCCCTCTGTCAGAACGGGGATCCGTGTTTACATACATGGACCTCCGTTCTCTCACTGCTGGGGGGCCATCACGGGTAGTCGGCGGAGATCGAGTCCGCCCTACTCGCTCCCTGGCTCCCCCGGAACACAGTGAGCGTGGGCTAACAGTGTGCAATCTCGCAGCCGCCGTTAGGTGACGGCGGTTTGCGATAACGCACCAGGTTGCCGCCGTCAAGCCACGCCGGGTAGTCGGCAACTTGTTAAGTTCACTAACAGCCAAATTTCCGAATTACCACGAATTTCCAAATCGGAAAAAACGAAAATTCGTCCAAATTGCCGAAATTTGCACAATTCGGTGAAAACTAAATTCGGAACTAAACGAATTCCCTAGTCACCGCTGACATCCGTCGCTCCATAGAGGTTAATGGAGCGTCCGTTCAGGTCTGCCTGAAAAAGTGGCAGATGGACTTAAACGGTCTGCATGTGTGAAAGAGCCCCTTTCACACTGAGGTGCTTTTCAAGCACTTTCACCCTAAAAAAAGCAGCTGAAAAGCTCATGAAAACCTATTTCCATTAAAATCAATGAATGCGTTCACACTGGGGCAGTGCGCTGGCAGGGCGGTGAAAAAACACCCCTCTCCATTGAAATGAATGGAAAGCTCTTCAAAAGCATCTGAAAAGCTCTTCAAAAGCACCTGGAAAGCTCTTCAAAAGTGCTCAGTGTAAAAGGGGCCTTAGTGAAATTCAACATTAAACACTTGTTCTCCAGAAGGTTTTACCGCCTTCATGACCAGGGCATTTCTTGGTATTCAGCACTGCCCTACTTTAACCGCTTGCCGACCATGTTGCGTACATTTACAGTGACAGGTTGGCAACGCTGCGCAGATCGCCGTCTATAAACCGCGACCAGCACAGGTGCGCTCTCGTGCCCGTGGGTCGGGCAGGCTCGATGTCACCTGTTAGAGAGGCAGGACGAGGAACCGCCAATGTAGACACTGTGGTTTCCCATTCTGTGAGGGGACCGATGACAGATCTACTGATCCCTGTACTTGGGATCAGTTAGACCTGTCATGTCCCTGGCACCCAGCCCCCACACAGTTAGAACACAGTGAGGGAACACATTTAACCCCTTGATAGCCCCTTAGTGTCAACCCCTTCCCTGCCAGTGACATAGTTTGTAGATGCTGCAACTTTTGAGCAAACTAATCAATATACGCTTATTGCAATTTTTTTTTTTACCAAAAATATGAAGAATATATATCGACCTAAACTGATGCATAAATTTGTTTTTTTTATATTTTTCTTGAATATGTATTATAGCAAAGTAAAAAATACAGATTTTTAATACAGCTTACCTGTAAAATCCTTTTCTTGGAGTACATCATGGGACACAGAGTGTTAATTCATTACTGCTGGGTTATACACTACCTTCAGGTGATTGGACACTGACAACCAATAGACAGGAAGTTCCCCCTATATAACCCTTCCCGCTCCAGGATTACCTCAGTGTTTGAAGCAAGCAGTAAGTATCCCAGAAAGAAGAGGGGAGGGATCTCTGTGTCCCGTGATGTACTCCAAGAAAGGGATTTTACAGGTAAGCTGTATTAAAAATCCATATTTCTTTGTTGTACATCAAGGGACACAGAGTGTTAATTCATTACTGCTGGGATGTCCCAAAGCAATATCCCTTGAGGGGAGGGAACACAGTAATCCTAAGCCCACCTTGGACAAAGGACCTAAACTGCTGCCTCCGAACGCAGTATCCTCCTGGGCTCTAACATCCACCTGGTAGAACCTGGTGAATGTATGAACTGAAGACTAAGTAGCAGCCTTGCAAATCTGGGCCATAGACACCTGCTGATGCATTGCCCATGGCGTACTCATCCTTCTGGTGGAATGGGCTTTCAATCCAAAAGGTGTAACCTTACCCTTTAGCCCATATGCCTGGCTAATGACCTGGCAAATCCACCTAGCAATAGTTGAGCTAGTTGCTGCCTGACCCTTCTTAGGGCCTTCCAGCAGAACAAAAAAAGTGTCAGTCCTTCCTAATAGGAGCTGCCATTTTTAAATAAACTTTAACTGCCCTAACTAAATCAAGTGTGTGTAGTAACTTTTCCTCAGGAATCACTGGACTTGGAAAAAAGGAGGGCAAAATAATATCCTGGTTCTGGTGAAACCTGGAAACCACTTTCGGCAAAAAATCCTGCCGAGGCCGCATGACTACCTTATCCTGGTGTAAAACCAAGAAATATTCCTTACAAGACAGGGCAGCCAATTCAGACACTCGTCTTGCTGAAGTCATGGCGACCAAAAAAAACAACTTCCTCAATAAGAGGACTGGAATATGCCTAAAAGGTTTAAAGGGCTGCTTATGTAATGCAGACAGCACCAGATTCAGATCCTAAGGGGGGCTTCACTGGAGGAATCAGCCGCATAGCCCCCTTAATAAATGTTCGCACCAAGGAGTGTGATTCAATCAGTCTTTGAAAAAACACCGACAATGCTGATATCTGACCCTTAATTGTTCCTAAGGGCAGATTCAGGCTTACTCCTAATTGTAGGAAACTCTAGAATCCTCCCAATAGAATACTTGCGAGGATGCCATTTCTTGGATTCACACCAAGATATGTATGCCTTCCAAACCCTGTAGTAAATCTTTCTAGACATGGGTTTCCTGGCATTGATTAGAGTAGGTAGGGCTGAATCTGAAATGCCTCTATATTTTAGGACTCTGGATTCAATAGCCACACCGTTAAACTTAGCAAGCGTAAAGTAGGGTGGAATATGGGTCCTTGAGACAGTAAATCCAGACAGTATAGAAGTACCCATGGATTTGCTACCTCTAACATCACGATCTCCACATACCATGTTCTCCTGGGCCACGCTTGGGCCACTAGGATCACTGGTCTCCCTTCCTCGCATATCTTGC
Source organism: Glandirana rugosa (assembly GCA_018402905.1). Lineage (NCBI taxonomy): Eukaryota > Metazoa > Chordata > Amphibia > Anura > Ranidae > Glandirana > Glandirana rugosa. The sequence continues at coordinate 1,230,381 of BLSH010482098.1, read as the reverse complement.
TGAGCAATCGCGGAAGAAGCTGTATTGGAGGAAAATTGGAGGGAATACTGATCACACGGGCATATCAATGCGTTCGCGTTCATCCCTCCTGACTGCCAATGGATCCCGGGTTCTGGACACAAACTCGTCCAGTTTGCTGTTGAACCTGGATGCTATCATGTCTATGTCGGGGGTACTCCAACGTTGACAGATCTTCTGAAAGATGTCAGAGTGCAGGGACCATTCCCCCGGCATCAATTGTTGACGACTTAGATAGTCTGCCTGCCAATTGTCCACCCCTGGTATAAACACTGCCAATAGGCATGCCAAATTCCTCTATGCCCACCTTAGGATGACATCCACCTCCTTTTGGGCCGCTAGGCTTCTGGTACCTCCCTGGTGGTTGATGTATGCTACCACCGTGAAGTTGTCGGACTGAATTCTGACCGGAAAACCCTGTAACCTGGCGGACCACAATACCAGGGCCAATCGTACTGCCTGCATCTCCAGGATATTGATAGGCAATGTCCTTTCTGGAGGAGACCATGTCCCATGAACTGATGCCTCTCCCAGGACTGCCCCCCAACCTAGGTTGGCATCCAAATTGTTGGACCCACCAAGAGAGGCTTAGTCTTGCTGATGGAGACAAAGTCATGGGGCAATCAAATGCCTGGCAATTCTTGTTCCAGGCCTTTAGAATATTGTTCTGTAAGGGCCGGGTATGAAATTACGTATAGGGGACTGCATCGAATGAAGCCACCATCTTGCCTAGCAACCGCATGCATTGCCTTATAGAAGGTTGCCTTGCCATTTTTACCAGATTTACCATCTGTTTTATGTCCTTGGCTTTTGTTTCTGGTAAGAACACCCTTGCCGGGGCTGTATCTAGGATCATTCCCAGATATTCCAGCACCTGAACAGGCCTTAGGGCCGATTTTTCGAAATTCAGGACCCACCCTAGCTTTTCTAAGGAGTGCACCGTGCTGGCCAAGTTATTTTCTACCTTTGGTCTTAATTGACCCTTTGAGAAGTAGATCGTCCACAACCTATGATTGATATCCCCATTGCTCTCAGGGATGCCAATATCGGTTCTAAAACTTTTGAAAACACCCGGGGGGTGTGGCCAAGCCGAAAGGCAGTGCCACCAACTGAAAATAACGCCCTTCTACCGAAAAGCGCAGAAATTTTTCGTGAGGTTCGAATATCGGGACATGCACATATGCGTCCTTGATATCTATGGATACCATATATTCGCCCTTTCTTAGGGAAGTGACTACTAAACGAATTAATTCCATGCGCAAATGTCGCACCACCAGAAACTGATTGAGCGACTTTAGGTCCAGGATGGGCCTTACTTCTCAGTTCAGTTTTGGCATTGTGAAGAGGTTTGAGTAAAAAACTCCTGAACCTTCCACTTGTTGGAACCTCTGTAATCATGCTCTGCCTCCTTAGGTGTTCTAGGGCCTGGAATAATAAATCCTTTTTTACAGGATTTATGGATATATTGGATTCCAGAAAGCTTGAGGGAGGAAACTCCCTGAATTCCAATTTGTAGCCTCCTGCTACTGTGGAAATGACCCATTTGTCCTGCACCACCCTTGACCAAGTTCCTGCAAACTGCAGTAACCTTCCCCCCACCATTGTGAGTGGGGGCGCCCCTTCACAAGGCCAACTTGGAATTAGGCCTGGCTGACTTCTGGGCCCAGGGTTTTTTCTGACCCTGACCCTGCGGCCTTCTAAATCCCGCCTGCTGAGGCCATTGGAACTGCCTGGAAGATGCGGAGCTCAGTCCAGGAGCACTAGGAATTTTGAAGGAAGGGCGCTTACTCACCTTTTTTAACTGGGAGCAGTGCACTTTTACCTCCAGAATTTTTTTGGATTTATTTATCCAATTCCTCACCAAATAACCTTTTTCCTTGAAAGGGGAAGGAAGCAAGCAATCTTTTGCATGGCATTTCTGTGGACCAATACTTCAACCATAACACCCTGCACATGTGTACTGACAATCGCGCACACCGGGACATCTGGTGAATTGAGTCTTTTAATGCGTCTATCTCAAAACATAAAGCCGCAGGGATCTCTGATAACTCCTCAGAAGATCCCCCTTGGGAAGGCAGGTTTTTAACCAATCTTTTGACACGATCCTTGACAGACTGACAAATGCCAATAGTTGCAACAGCAGGTTGAACCGCTGACCCAGCCACCGCAAAAGAAGCTTTAAGCAGAGACTCCAGTTTTTTATCGGCAGGCTTTAAAGCTCTGCGCATTGTCAAATGGGCAAGTCAAACTTTATTGACTGAAGAAATTGCTGCCTCTACCAAAGGCATGCTGCATTTATTTTTTAATTTTTCCTCCAAAGGGTACAACTGAGAGAACCTTTTAGGAGGCATGAACACCCGATCCGGATGATCCCAGTCTGCATACATCTCTTGCTGTAGCAGTGGGTGGACTGCAAACGCCTGGGAAGTTTGCTTAGGCTGCAACAATCCCAGAGCAGAGCATGTGGCTTCGGACACCTCAACAGCAGGACCTTAAAAGCTCAATCAAGGCCTGCACTAACAGCTTCTCTGATTTAGAAGCTGAAAATGTTTCCTCTGAATCCGACTCCTCGGAAGAAGTATTGTCAGTCTGACCTTTATCCGGGTCACCCCTTGGTACCTCATCCGCATCCTCAACCCAACCGCGACCCATGTCAGGGGTACCTCCATTGGGACGGGTGTCTCCATGCTCGGCTAGGTTCCACCTAGGACCAGAGCCCAAAGAAGAGGACCTCTCCCTCTTTTTACCTTAAGGCATAGCTGCAATCATACTGGCTATTTTGCTCCTGGGACCCCCTAAAGCTGCAGCCAAATCCCTTAGTGACATGGGCTGGGTCAGATGCATTAGAGGTAGCCACAATGCCTGCACAGCGAAAGGCTCAGATAGACCAGTTGCTCCAGGTCTTTCAGGGGAGGCAATATAGGCAGTAAAACCAGGCTTCTTTACCGCAGGTGGTGGTACACTGGATCCCTTAAATGTCACCCCCCTCTCCTTCTTTCTTAGATGACATTTGCAAAACCCAGAAAAAAGGACACTTTCCCCTAAAGAAGAGCTTTGTGAACAGACCAGCCGTTTAACACAGTCTCTCCCTGGCTTACCTTACCTGCTGTCACCATGCCCAGACCCCTTCAGACTCACGTGCCCTCAGGACTCCAGCTCTGTGTCCCTTTGCAGCCAGAAGAGGGGCGACGCCCTGCCAGCCCTTTTAAAGATGCTGGCTTTCACTTCCTGCTTTTAAAGAGACACTGTTTTTTTAAACAGTAAGCTGAGTCCTGAAGAACAGTGCCCTCTGGTGTCTGTAGCATTGGTACTGCAGGCAAAAGCCAGGAACTTCTTTTTTATCTTTTTTAAAGAGAGGGGAAAGCACTTACATTCTTAGGAGGCAGCCTTCATCCATCACATCGGGCCTTGTCTCTCAGGACCTTCAAGGGCCAGGTCCCTTTTAAATTGCGGGCCCCTCCCTTGGACCTGTATAGCACCCTTATGGAATCTTCCTTGGACAGATAGACCAGGATTTTCCAACAAACTAAAGAGTTTTTGAAGAGCTCTCACAGCCACGACCATCACCTTCAGGCACTGGCGAAAAAACGGAGGTAATCCCAGAGTGGGAGGGGTTATATAGGGGGAACTTCCTGTCTTTTGGTTGCCAGTGTCCATTCACCTGAAGGTAGCGTATAACCCAGCAGTAGTGAATTAACACTCTGTGTCCCGTGATGTACGGTAAAGAAATTTTTTTTTTTTTGTTTAAAGCGGTGATCAGAAGTGATGTAGAGGTGATCAAATCTCACCAAAAGAAAACTCTTTTTGTGAGGGAAAAAGGACATCAATTCCGTTTGGGTACAATATCGCACGACCGTGCAATTGTCAGTTAAAGCGATGCAGTGCCAAATCGCAAAAAGTGCTCTGGTCAGGAAGGGGGTAAATCCTTCCAGGACTGAAGTGGTTAACTGACAAACTGTGCGGTCATGCAACGCTGTATGCAAATTCAATTTTAATTTTTTTGCTCACACAATCAGAGCTTTCTTTTGGTGGTATTTAATCATCACTGTGTTTTTATATATATATATATTCATGGAAAAAGACCAAATGTCTTTTTAAAAAAATAATATTTTCTACTTTTTTTTCTGTTAGAAAACATAGTCCAATAAAAAAAAGTCTAATTTCTTCATAAATTTAGGCCAAAATGTATTCTGCTACATATCTTTGTTAAAAAAAATCCCAGTAAGTGTATATTAATTGGTTTGTGTATAAGTTATAGCGTCTACAAACTATGGCACATATATTGGAATTTATGCAGCTATGACGCTATACTAGTAATGGCGGTGATAAGCAACTTATAGTGGGAATATAATAGTGTGGTGGACCATCTGGCACTAGCTGAGGCTGGCAGGGAGGTACACTAACTGACTTACCCACACTGACATCAATAGCGACACTAATACAGTGATCAGTGCTACTGTACTGTACTACTGACACTGGATGGGAAAAGGTTAACAGCAAAGGGCAACCAAAAGGGCTGAAGTGGAAGTTCATGGTAAAGCTAAAATCCCTGTATCTATTGACACCAACATTCTAACACTAACCTATCTAGCCCTGTAGAGAAAAAAATCAGTATACGGTGGAACCTCGGATTGTGAGTAACACGATGTACATTACGCCAAGGGTGGGTCCTGGACGGGTACTATAAAGCACCAATATTTGGTTTATGGTCCCTTTAAAGAAAGGGGATAGTGCTCAGTGGGTCACCCGAGAGGGGTGAGAAGTTCCGGGAATAGCAAGATAACAGGGAGGACTGACTCGCAGTTCTCCCTACATTGACAGGTAGTAGGGACCCGGAATTTCGGAGGCCCTGGAGTGATCTTCGGGTGGGATAGGGCCTCCACCCCTAACTACAGGGAAGCCAGCACACACGGAGTTAATAGCCTCCAGGAAGCAGCTCTTAAGGAGAGGAAGTGGTGTTAGCTGGTGTGTGAGAAGGAGCTGGGAGGAGACACCAGTGTTTTGGAGAGCTGCATGTGTTTGGAGAGCTGCACGTGTGCTGGGAGCTGCAAAAACACCTAACAAGGATTGTGCAAAGTCCTGGGTTGAAGAGCCTTCAATGAACTGTATGTTACTTTTATTCTGTGCTGAAGACAAGCGGACTTTCTGGTGTTATGTTTCTGTTTTGCTGCTGAAAGCCTGATTTTGTTTTGCTTATTGGGAAATAAACCCATTGACTGTTTAAGTTTACCGGCTTTTACACTCAATTCCGTGAAGCTACATCCCCCCCAACTTTACAACTGGTGGAGGATGCGGGCAGAGTGCATTTGCAGCTGCAAAAGCCGTTTAAACTAAAAACTGACATTTAAAGAGACAGTGTGCTTATGGCATGTCTTGGGTGAAATCAGCTCAGACATTACAAACAACAGGGAAAGACATGGAGGAGGTCATTAAGGCGCTTGCACAAGCCGCCGTGACCCAGCAGCAAGTCTCTATGGAGGCAAACTGTCGCCATGAGGAGGCAATGGCCCAGCAGCAGCAGGCCTGGGTGCAGGCCGTGGCGGCGCAGCAGGAAAATACCCATTTGCTGGCTGCCCAGTTCTCAGCCCAGCAGGAAGCCACACAGGCACAAATGGTTGCCTTGCAAGAAGCAGTGCAACGTCTCACTCAGGGGCGGGAACAAGCAGCCGTTGCCCCTAGCAACCAAGCATCAGTGAGGGCCAGCCATTTTTTGCAAAAACTGACACCCAGTGATGATGTGGAGGCCTTTCTCACCACCTTTGAGAGGGTTGCAGAGAGAGAGGGGTGGCCCCGTGACCAATGGGCTGGCATTATCTCCCCAGAGGGTGCACCACTGGAGGTACAATCCTAATTGACCACCCCGGTCCCAAATGCACGAACTAGTTCAGCTGGTCAAAAAATGGCTGTAACCAGAAAAGTTGACTGGCCCACAAATGGTGGAACGGGTGGTAATGGATTGGTACTTGCGGTCCCTGCCCAATCACCTGCAGCGCTGGGTAAGCCATGGAGACCCTGCAACAGAGGACCAGTTGGTAGAGTTGGTCGAAAGATGCACCATGGTGGAGGACCTGCTCGGGCCTGCCAAGCATCGGGAATCTACACCAAGGGCGACCAGGCCAGTCTCAGTATCTAGGAGGGAAACCCTGACAGACCCTGGAACCCGCATCAGGGCCTCAACTGTGCCGAGCCCTCGGAGGTCGGACCCTCCCACAAGAGGAGGTGACATACAGTGTTGGCGATACCGGTCGTGGGGACATACCCGGGCGCAGTGCCCACTTCAGGAGGAACCCATGGAGTGTGGAGCTAGCAGGAGAAGCTCTTTCTATGCCCAAAGAGCATGTGCCGCCCACCTTGACCTGGCTGCGGGGCGGTTTGAGTGTGTAGTGTGGGTGAACCACCTTCCTGCCAATGCTCTGCTGGACTCCGGCAGCATGGTGACACTGGTACATGCCAGGGTAATTGGGAAACTTGGCCCGGTAGGTAAGACTCTATGGTAGTATGTATCCATGGGGACACCAGAGAATACCCCCTGGTTCCTGTGACTGTTTCCTATGGCTGTACCTCAGTGACACAAGAGGTTGGGGTGGTAAAAAGTCTGGTACATGACATCATAGTCGGGCGTGACTGTCCATTGTTTGTCGAACTATGGAACCAGGTACAGACGGGGCTCCCCGGACAGCCAAGAGAACTGGGTACACGGAGCCTTCTGGGGCCAAACCTTGAGGGGTCTGGTCCAGAACCACCCACAACACATAATCCCTAAAGTTGAGATTCCGGTCGTGGATAATGACATTGCAGAAAATGGGAATGTGATTGACAATGCTACTCTTTCAGGTCCCAAGACCGAGTTGACCTCTAATGGGGGAGAAATCCCTTCGGTACAGGTCATGGTGGGGGAGGACGAAGAGGAACCATTGCAGGCTCTGAGTGAGGAGGATGAGGGGGAAACCTCCTCTGGGTTAGTGCACCCAGACTTTGGGGTGTCCAGGGGTGTGTTTGGTTCTGCTCAGTTGCAGGATCCCACTTTGGTCAATGCTCGAGAGCAGGTGTCAATTATTAATGGAGACCCACAGGTACCTGATGGGAACCAAAGGTTTCCGCACTTCGCATTGAATGGGGACTTGCTTTACAGAGTAATTGAGAGCCGAGGGGAGACTGTAGAGCAGTTGCTGGTCCCCCAGTCGTATCGGCGGATGCTCCTGGATTTAGCCCACAACGATGCACTGGGGGGACACCTGGGGGCTGAAAAAATGGAAGCCAGGATAACCGACCGGTTTTACTGGCCAGGGGTAAAGGCTGAGGTAAAAAGATACTGTGGGTCCTGCCCCACTTGCCAGTTAACCGCCCCGGTGACACACTACAGAAACCCCCTGGTACCCCTGCCAATAATTGAGGTGCCGTTCGAACGGATTGCTATGGATCTGGTGGGGCCCTTGGTAAAGTCAGCAAGGGGACACCTATACATATTAGTGGCACTAGATTACGCAACAAGATATCCTGAAGCGATCCCTTTGAGGAAAACCTCCTCAAAGGCCATTGCCCGGGAATTGTTTCAGATGTTCTCCCGAACCGGGTTCCCCAAGGAGATCCTGACGGACCAGGGCACTCCATTTATGTCGAAGGTGATGGTGGACGTGTGCAAGTTGTTTCAAATTAAGCAGTTGCGAACGTCCGTCTATCACCCGCAGACTGATGGACTAGTGGAGAGGTTCAATAAAACCCTTAAGTCCATGTTAAAAAGAGTAGTCCAGAAAGACTGGAAGGACTGGTATATGTTGCTCCCTGCCCTGTTGTTTGCCATCCGGGAAGTGCCGCAAGCATCCACGGGCTTCTCGCCCTTTGAGCTAGTGTATGGACTGAGGCCCCGGGGGTTGCTTGATCTAGTGAAAGAAACCTGGGAAAGTGAATCCTCACCACACAAAACTGTAGTTGAGCATATCTCCCAAATGCAAGAGAGGGTGGCTAAGGTTATGCCATTAGTAAGGGAACATCTGCAGGAGGCCCAAAGAAGGGTGTACAACCGGTCCGCTAACGCTAGACAGTTTCAGGTCGGGACCGGGTGGCTGTTCTGATCCCCACAGTAGAGAGCAAATTTTTGGCCAAATGGCAGGGTCCATTTGAGGTAGTGGAAAAGGTGGGTGAGGTAAACTACGGGGTACACCAACCTGGGAAGAGAAAACCTTATCAAATCTACCATGTCAACTTGTTAAAACCCTGGCGAGACCGTAAACAAGTGTCCTCTGTGGTAGGTGTCCATGCAGGGGACCCTGCCGGAGTTGACCTGGTGCACGTTGCTACTACCCTATCCAAACCACAAACCCAACAGACAAAAGAGTTTCTGCAAAGAAACAAGGAAATGTTTTCAGGGTTGCCGGGTCTCACCAATGTCATCAAGCATGACATTATAACAGAGCCCCATGTCAAGATCTGGTTAAAGCCATATCGCATCCCAGAGGCACATAGAAAGGCAGTCTCCGAGGAGGTGAAAAGAATGCTTGAACTGGATGTCATTGAAGAATCGCAGAGCGAGTGGTCAAGTCCAATCGTTTTGGTGCCAAAACCCAATGGCACCCTGCGATTTTGCAATGACTTCAGGAAGCTTAACGAGGTTTCAAAATTTGATGCATATCCGATGCCCCGGGTAGACAAATTAATTGAGAGGTTGGGTCCCGCCCAGTACATCACCACATTGGATCTGACGAAAGGGTATTGGCAGATTCCCCTCACCAAGGAAGCCAGGGAGAACACAGCTTTTTCCACTCCAGAAGGCCACTTCCAATATAAGAGGATGCCGTTTGGCTTACACTCTGCCCCAGCCACATTTCAAAGGTCAATGGATAAAACATTGCGGCCCCATCAAAAGTACACCTCGGTCTACCTGGATGATATTGTCATCTTCAGTACCGATTGGGAGTCCCATCTTCCCCGGGTTCAGGCAGTCATTGACTCTTTGAGGAAAGCAGGGTTCACAATAAATCCTGAGAAGTGTGCAGTGGGGATGGAGGAAGCCAAGTACCTAGGATACATTGTGGGTAGGGGGCTAGTGAAACCTCAGCTGAATAAGGTAGAAGCCATACAGAATTGGCCCCGTCCACTAACCAAAAAGCAGGTCAGAGCCTTCCTGGGAATAGTTGGCTACTATCGAAGGTTCGTCCCCAACTTTGCCACCATTGCTGCACCACTGACTGACTTAACAAAAGGCAGGAAGTCAGTAAAGTGGAATACGGAGGCTGAAGAAGCCTTCCAGAGGCTTAAGATGGCATTGTGCCAGCATCCGGTGCTGGTGGCTCCTGACTTTTCGAAAGAGTTTGTGGTGCAGACAGATGCCTCAAGTGAGGGCTTAGGCGCAGTGTTGTCTCAACTGGTCAATGGGGAAGAGCACTCCGTAGTTTTTCTCAGTAGGAAACTGACGGCAGCGGAGAGAAACTACGCTATGGTGGAGCGGGAGTGTCTCGCCATCAAGTGGGCTCTGGACTCCCTGCGATATTTTCTTCTAGGTAGAAAGTTCCGCCTAGTGTCAGACCATGCCCCATTGACCTGGATGAGACAAAACAAGCTGACCAATGCCAGGGTAACAAGATTTAGTGTTTCTAGCAAGTTTAGCAAGTTTCTTTCCCTTCAGGAGTTTAATTTCAAGGTAGAGCACAGACCCGGGAGACAGCATCAAAATGCCGATGCCCTCTCCCGAGTACATTGCATGGTGTCTAATGGTGCCTCCAACACATCCGCGTTGAGGCAGAGGGGGGGATATGTACAGGACGCCAAGGGTGGGTCCTGGACGGGTGCTATATAGCACCGATATTTGGTTTATGGTCCCTTTAAAGAAAGGGGGTAGTGCTCAGGGGGTCACCCGAGAGGGGTGAGAAGTTCCGGGAATAGCAAGATAACAGGAGGACTGACTCGCAGTTCTCCCTACATTGATAGAGAGGTAGTAGGGACCCGGAATTTCGGAGGCCCTGAAGTGATCTTCGGGTGGGATAGGGCCTCCACCCCTGACTACAGGGAAACCAGCACACACGGGGTTAATAGCCTCCAGGAAGCAGCTCTTAAGGAGAGGAAGTGGTGTTAGCTGGTGTGTGAAGAGGAGCTGGGAGGAGACATCAGTGTTTGGAGAGCTGCATGTGTCTGGAGAGCTGCACGTGTGCTGGGAGCTGCAAAAACACCTAACAAGGATTGTGCAAAGTCCTGGGTTGAAGAGCCTTCAACGAACTGTATGTTACTTTTACTTTTATTCTGTGCCGAAGACAAGCGGACTTTCTGGTGTTATGTTTCCGTTTTGCTGCTGAAAGCCTGATTTTGTTTTGCTTATTGGGAAATAAACCCGTTGACTGTTTAAGTTTACCGACTTTTACACTCAATTCCGTGAAGCTACACCCCCCCCCCAACTTTACAACGGTTTATGAGCGTTTCACAATACGAGCTGTTTTTTTTAAAAAAAATTCTGACTTAGTTTGCGAGCGCTGTCTCACAAGAGGAGCAAGATTCAAGCCTCTGGTGCAGGGACGCTGGTGAGGCTCAGAGACACTCGGAGCACCCGAAAGTGTCAACAGTTCCCGAGTGTCTCCGAGCCTCACCAGCGCCCCCGCACCTCTGGCTACATACAGTACTGCATAGACAAGCAGTGGTTGTGGAATGAATCATCTGAGTTTCCATTGTTTCCTATGGGGAAACTTGCTTTGATATACAAGTGCTTTGGATTACAAGCATTCTCCTGGAACGAATTTTGCTCGTATTCTGAGGTTCCACTGTACATACCTTTTCTGCAGGCGATCTGACCCGATCCCATGCTGAGCTGTCAGCCACGGCTTTGCTGTGTAGGTGGGTGAAGAGGACACATCCAACAACGGAAACCCCATAGTAAGTCTATGGGTGACGTCACTTCCCATTAATTTCACAGCCGTTTTCGGCTGTGTCCTCTGTGCAGAGCTTCCGCCGCTGGAGATTGGGTCGGATCACCTTCAAATAAGGTATGTATACTCATTTTTTTTCTACAGGGCTAGATAGGTTAGTGTTAAAAAGTGGGTGTCTATATATACAAGGATTTTAGCTTTAGCATGGACTTCCACTTTAACTGTGGTGCCTAACAAGTGTAATGTGTGTGGTATGTGCTGCTTTTACTGTAGGTGTTTTTTTTTTTTATCCCTGCTTTGCAGAAAGAAGAAACAGCCAGGTTGCTGCTTTGTTCACAGAGCCCTGTGATGTTTGTAAATACAGGGCTCTGTGCTGTGATTGGACACAGCTGATCAACAGGTCTGCTGACAAAATCCTGTTGTGTCCATCTGCAACAAGGGTCAGCAGGGGGCGCACGCCCCAAACCTAGGAGCAGGCTCGCAAAGTTTATTTATCCTGCTGAGCCTGCAGCTGCCGTCCGGTCACATTAAAGATATTGTAGTGGCTAATGGTTAAAGAAAAAAAAAAATACAGGAAGCCATTTAAAAAAAATCCAAAAAGATTATTATACGCTTTTGATGTATAAACTTTTTTTTTTTTTTTACATTTGTTAGCTTATGATTAAAAAGCTGTACCAAATGAAAGCCTTAGGAATGTAAAAAACATTGCTGTGAACACATTTTCATAGGGGTCCATTTATGAATGTTTTCACACAAGTTTTATCCAGGATTCTTGCATTTTTTTTTTTAATCTATACTGATAAATGTATTCATCTGCTTTAATCTCTTGTGATAGTTGTGTGAATCGTGTGTGAAAACATTTAGGCTCCGTTCACATCCAAATCGACGCGCTTGGAAATAGCGTTACATTTCGGGACGCCCGTATGATCCCCGTCACTTCCAATCGAACCCTAATTGCAGTGAGATTTTGCCGTGATTCGTCGGGCAACAGTCGCGATAAAATCACGCAAACAGAATTGCGGGACGCCTGTCGCCCAAAAGAAGTACAAGAACTTCTTTTGGGGTGACAGGCGTCCCGCAATTCTGTTTGCCAAGATGTGAAAGGAGCCTTATAAATAAACAGCAGAAAATTATTGTCAAGTTAACTGATGTATGCTGGCTATGTTAAATTAGGCCTGGGCATCTAGATATTGATGGCCCTGGGTCAGTAAAGGGTTAAACATACCTGAACTATTCAAGAAATAGGCAGAGAGTTAGGCTTCATGTACAGTGCCTTGCGAAAGTATTCGGCCCCCTTGAACTTTGCGACCTTTTGCCACATTTCAGGCTTCAAACATAAAGATATAAAACTGTAATTTTTTGTGAAGTCCGGATTAAATTGTATCGGTCGTATGTAGTCAATTGAACTGTTATTAAAAGACGACAAATAAATATTCCGAGGAAAGTGTAGAACCGTTTGTCTTAACGCCCTGCGGACAGTGGGGTTTTCTTCAAGAACATGAAGAAAACCCGCTGTCCGCAGGGCGTTAAGACAAACGCACTAAAATAGCGCTGACAACGGGCTGCTTAGTGCCGTTTTAGAGTGACGTTAATCCCAAGCTAACCTTCACTGCCCCTAGTATGCCCGCAGGGCTTTACATTGCGATAAAGGTT
>BLSH010482098.1:1206708-1217080 GCA_018402905.1 Glandirana rugosa | reverse complement strand
CTCCTTGGGAAATCTTTTTGTATCCAAATCCGGCTTTAAACTTCTCCACAACAGTATCTCGGACCTGCCTGGTGTGTTCCTTGTTCTTCATGATGCTCTCTGCGCTTTAAACGGACCTCTGAGACTATCACAGTGCAGGTGCATTTATACGGAGACTTGATTACACACAGGTGGATTCTATTTATCATCATTAGTCATTGAGGTCAACATTGGATCATTCAGAGATCCTCGCTGAACTTCTGGAGAGAGTTTGCTGCACTGAAAGTAAAGGGGCTGAATAATTTTGCACATCCAATTTTTCAGTTTTTTATTTGTTAAAAAAGTTTGAAATATCCAATAAATTTCGTTCCACTTCATGATTGTGTCCCACTTGTTGTTGATTCTTCACAAAAAATTACAGTTTTATATCTTTATGTTTGAAGCCTGAAATGTGGCAAAAGGTCGCAAAGTTCAAGGGGGCTGAATACTTTCGCAAGGCACTGTACACCTAAACTACTTTGACCACCGGCAACAGGAAAACGTGGCAAAATCGAGCCGCAATTTGCCTCCAAAAGGTTACTATCCTGAACACATATCTTCTGCCTTCAGGAGAGGGAAGTTAAACCTCCCCTAACCACAGCAGCTCTTAAAGCGGAAGTAAACCCATCGATTTGATAGTGTCAAAAAAGAGTTAATATTCCCGGCATGCCGGAAATGCTAGCTGTGTCCTTGGTTGCGCTCTCGACCAAACTGTCAAACCATCCAATGGGTGGTGTCATAATGGATCACATGCGCAGCATCATGGCAGTTGCAGATTAAACAAAGGCTAAGATGTCAGCTTCCTTGGCTGAAAATGATAGGTGGGTTTACTCCCACTTTAAATGATCCTAAAAGCCTATGTGTAGCTAGACATGGACTTTAATGGAGTTAAGATTAGGAGCTTTGGCAAAAAAATGCCATAAGTTCCTAAACTCAAGTTTAAGAGCTGTAGTGTATATGAAGCCTAAGAGGGCGTACAGACTGGAATTCAGGCCATTTGGTCGTACTCTCTGCCTTCTTCCTCATTACAGAAGTGGGTAAAGACAATCCCACTGTGAGCCTGCTTAAAAATTGCAGCATGCATGTAGAGAGAGAGTCATGGGAGCACAGAAAAAGGTTATGGGTAATACACCAATCATAACTTGAATAGAACTTTAGCATTTGTGCTGAATAGGAAACAGACTTGATATAGGTTTCTACATATTAATGAACATCCCCTTTGAAATGAAAGCCAATCCAATGCTCTTTTATAGAAATCATAGATTTTAATCTCATTACAAATTTACAAGGCAATGGTTAACGTTTCTTTACAATAAATGAACTAAAATTACAAAAAAAACAAAAAAGGCAGAAAAAAGTGATTGTATGATCCTTTCGGCATAAAGTACTGGTCCCTGTATTTTAAAGGCTAAGTCCACACAAGGTTATCTTTCAGTTATAGGTGGATGCCTATGGATTTCAAGCTTAACTGCAGTTAAAACTTTTTGTTAATGTTTTGTATACAAAGGGGATTTATATGCTGTTTGTGTCCCCACAGAGTGGATTTCTCTTCTCTTCCTGTTCTGTGTGACATCACTTTGACCGTCACCTAGACAGGAAGTGAAAGGAGACAGCAATACAATTCTCATAGAGCCTCTGAATGTTCCTCAATCCTCCAATGTCCCCACTGGGAAGATTTTGCCTTATTTCTGTTCTGTCTGACAACCATCAAATAAAATGGAAGTTAATAAATTTTCCCTCACTTCCTGTTCTGCCTGACACACATTATATAGAGCAGAAGTAGGGAGAGTTTCCTTAACTTTGGGGTTGATTTACTAAAAGTGGAGAGTGCAAAATCTGGTGTTTAATTTTAGCTTGCTTAGGCTCCATGCACACTGAAGCTGATAAACGTTCGTTTTTGGCCCATAAACGCCCTCTATGTTATCCTATGTGTCCATGCACACATTGACGTTTATTGTTGTTTAGGAGCAGTGACGTTTATGGGCTGTTGTCTGAACGCCCTTAAATCGCGTTCAAGAGTCGTGCTTCTGACCACAAAAAACGTTGAAAGCTTAAAAACGACCATAAATGCTCAAAAGCGCTGACACCCATAAATGCTAATGCTCAAAAATGCTAAAGAAACGCTGATAAAAGCTGAAAAACTCACTACAAAGCTACTGACGTTTTTAGAGCGTTTTTTTTAACGTCCAGTGTGCATGGAGCCTTAAGCTTTTGACAGAAAAGCTGGAAGCTGATTGGTTTTTATGCAGAGCTGCACCAGGTTTTGCACCCTCTAATTTTAGTAAATAAACCCCTTTGTGTTTTGTATGACACTCATCAAATAGAAAGGAAGTATTACATCTCAAACTTCCTGTTCTGTGTGACCCCCCTCAAATATGCAGGGAGAGAGGAAAACTCTCCCATATAGGGATACAAAAAGAAATAAAAAGTTGACAGAAGTACTAACCCGTCCTCGTTCTATCCATGTGTGATCCAACCAGCATCTACCCGTAAATCAAATGCTTGCCATGAGTGGACTGACCCTTTCCTGTAAAATGCAGACACCCCTCCAGAGATGTTTACAAAGTGGGCATCAGGAGGGCAGTGAACACAAGATTGGCTCCATTACACAATAAGGACACCAGGTTACAGAGAGAGGAAATGCCATGGTAGCGCAGGAAAGATTTCCGCAGAGCCTGGTATTTGGGATCCTTCTCCTGCAGGAGCTTGTAGCCTTCTTTATTGGCGCTCAACCCTATCCCTTGACCCAGACCGTGCTCCCGCTCAATGACATGCATCTTGAACATGACCTTGGATGTGGAGGGCGAAAACCAGCGGGCATTCAGTGCAGACACGATCAGTGATATAAAGAAGAGGGCAATCTGTTAGGGAAAAGTAAAAAAAAGAAGGTAAGAGCGGGAGTCTGAGAAAAATCAGGCCAAAGGGGATATAGAAAAAGACAGTAAGACTGAATGGGAGGTGTGTATTATAGGATATCTCTAGTTTACATTTTTATTTTTTATGCATTTTATTCGGTAATAAAAAAAAAGGTAAACTATATTTTTATTCATATAATGCAATACCTCATCAGTAGAAGATTAAATTATACAAACACTTTCATTTAAATTAGTAGTCAGAGGACCCTGGTTATCGTCTGTTCCCCCAAGCAGCCACATCCTCATTTCCTTTAAGAAAGCCCAGCATCCTCAGCAAACTATCATATTGACATTCTATATGCAACAATTTGTACAATAAAGATTTGACCACATAATTCAAAATGAAGTAAAACATTTTAATACCTGCAAGGACATTGGCAACTACAGTCAAATGAGTTCTTCTGCTACATTCATATCAACTATCATGTCCGTAGTTTGCTCCGCTGTTACAAGGGGCCTGGTAAACACCTGACTCCATTTGAGAATCGCAGTCGTAAAGACCCCAACTTGGGGGACCTGGTCTCAGACCTATACGCCTCTCTGATCAACACGATGAGTTCTGGTCCACATCCTTAATGGCAAAATGGACGGCTGACCTAAACAAGAACCCCGACCATGCCACATGGGCTAAAATCTGTCTGTATCCTCAAAATGCTCCCGGAACATCTTTGCCAAGGAAAACGCTTACAAACTTGCTTTCTGGGTGGCATACGACCCCTGACCCTGTGTCCAAGTTCCTCCCGTCGGCATCCCCATTTGCTTCCGAGGCTGCAGAGAGCCAGGCACTCTATTTCCCATTTGGAGGTCCTGTCTCAAGGACATTCAGTTTTGGGCACGGGTCTATACCATGATCGGATCAGTCCTTCGCATCACTTTTACCTGCAATCTCTGAGAAGCCCTATTGCATGAACCCATTCCATCACCAACTGCGAATCAGAGAAAGCTGGTAGAATTTGTGTTCTTGGCTGCTCGACAAACCCTGGCTAGAGCATGGAAACATCCGTTCCTCAATTTCACAGAAGTGCGACACAGGCTCATGGACACAATGGCGCATGAGAAGCTCACCTTCATTCTGTGAGGACAACAATACTAAATTCCTTAAAGTGGTTGTTAAACCATTATCTCATCTTTACATCATCCCCTCTGTCAGATAAAAATCTGCATCCTAGTGCCTGTGCTTTATAAAAACAAAAGACAAACAAAAAAAAAAAGATTTCTACCTGTTTTAACAGTGTCTTCCAGCGATCACATGACTCCGCCTGATATCTCCAGTGGGCGGGGCTGAGATTCCCCTGCTGACATCAGCCAGGGAGGAGGGGAGGAGAGGAGCAGACAGCCTGGAGCCATGTGATCGCTGGAAGACGCTGTTAAATCAGGTAGAAATCAGCTATTTTTTTTGTTTTATAAAGCACATGCACTAGGACACAGCTTTTTATCTGACAGAGGGGGTGATATAAAGGTCCGATACTTTTGAAGCAGTGGGGAGAGGAGCAGATCAGCGCTAGTGAGAGCCGACAGGCAGGGAAGAGGAGGAGGACAGAGGGAGACAGGAGATTGACACATTGACAATGGTGTCAGGGCTCAGCAGCCCTGATATATCGTGCTCTAAGTACAGGGGGGAGGTAGAAACTGGCAGGATCAGCCAGGTATTTCAGGCGATACAGGGGGCCAAATGACACAGCACAAGCACTGTGCTGTATATAATGCTTTATAGGAACAGGATATATATATATTTTTTTTAGTTAACAAACGCTTTAAGGTTTGGGATCCCTGAATTGCATACAACTCCCAAGTAAACATAGATGGGACTTTACTTTCAGTTTGATCATACCCGCAGAATCAAGATTATTGTGACCTAGCTGCACCAAGTGGGAGAGCCCCTCTTTCTCCCCCCCTTTTCTTTTTCTCCCAGGCAATGCTTTCCTACTGTTGCTCCTATACACTTTTCTCTCACTCTACTCTTCCCCAATTTTTCTCCTTTCTTACCTCTCCCTTTTGATGTCTCCACAAACATTTGCAGATTTTCTTTCCCCCTTTTTCCCCCGTTCCCCCTGTTTATACCACATTTTAAGGTGTTGCCTATCAATGGCAAAGAGCATTCTTCATTGACTGTGCATACCTAAACAACAATTCGACTCATCCTCGCTAGTACATGTAACTGAGACACCCTTGCCCCGATGAGATATGACTTTCTTAGCCACAATGTTTGTACTTTCCCAATGTGAATGTACTTGCTGTTTATTTCACCTTATTGTAAAACTTGGAAAAAATCAATAAAACCCTTTGGAAAACAAAATTAAGTAAAACGCAAGCTGTTTCCCGTTCTGACAGGCGGCATGACAGAGATCTACTGATCCCTGTCACTGGGATCAGTTAGATTTCTGGTGCCCCTGGCAGCCCACCCCCCTCACAGTTAGAACACTCACATGGAACACAGTTAACCCCTTCACTGCCCCCTGCAGGTTAACCCCTTCACTGCCAATGACATTTATACAGTAAATCAGTGGATATTTAAATTTCTGATCGCTGTATAAATGTCACTGGTCCCAAATAAAAGGGCCATGCTAACTTTTAATAAACGGGATTTGGGGACACCCGCTGAGACCAAAAAAGTGTCAAAAATGTCCGACATGGCCGCTGCAATATCAAAGTCCCGATAAAAATTGCAGATCGCCGCCATTACTAGTAAATAAAAAAAAAAATTATAAAAAACGTCAGAAATGAACTTTCATGGTTTGTAAACGTGGCAACGTTTGCATAAAACAATCATTAAACGCTGATTGCGATTTTTTTTTCTTACCACAAATGAGGAAGAATATAAATCGGCCAAAACAGATGAATATATTATTTTTTTATATAATTTTTTGGATTTGGATTTTAGCAGACAGTAAGAAATATTGTTTTTTTTTTGCAAAATTGTTGCTCTTTTTTTGTTTATAGCGGTGATCAGAAATGACGCAGAGGTGATCAAATACCACCAAAAGAAAGCTCTATTTGTGGGAAAAAAAGATGCAAATTTCGTTTGGGTACAACGTCGCACGATCGTGCAATTGTCAGTTAAAGCGACGCAGTGCCGAATCGCAAAAAATGCTTTGGTCCTAAACTGGGAAATCCTTCCGGGGCTGAAGTGGTTAAAGTGGAAGTTTAATCAGAAAATTAAGCCCTGCTAGATAACTTCAGGATGGCCCCTTATTCAGGTATAGCTATGTATAACATTACAAATAAGCGTCTATACTGTAATGCACATGCTCAGTTGCACTCGATTTTAGGCATTATGTTGAAAATTATGTTCAGCAAAAGGGAAGCCTCCATCTAGAAGAAACAGGAACAATGCTGGAAACTGTTTACATCACACACCAATTGTGGTAGCATAATTATTAATATGGAATGTGTGTTCCTTGCTAAAGAAAATTATTTTTTATCAAGTTATTTCTCAGCTAAGCACACCCTCCTGAATGTCTGAGCTAAGAGCAGATGGATTCCAGAAAGTAAATGCTACATACATCATCTGCCCTTACTTAGGATGGCCACAGCTAGAAATGCTAGGGGGGGGGGGGTGTTTTTTAAAGTGAGTTTTCAACTAAATAAAGCATGGATACAGTGCCTTGAAAAAGTATTCATACCCCTTGAAATTTCCCACATTTTGTCATGTTAAAACCAAACATATAAATGTACTTTATTGGGATTTTATGTGACAGACCAACACAGAGTGGCACATAATTGTGAAGTAGAAGGAAATGATAAATGATTTTCACATTTTTGTTAATGTTGTGGTATCCTCACCCAAAGTCACCATTCGGAGTCTATGTCTTAAAATTTCCTGTTCAGAGGACCAGACTTTGCCGGCTGTATGTGCAGATGGGTGACTGGTCCCCTTAATGGCCCTAGAAGTAGTGCCATCATCACACTTCAGCAATGACTGGGAAGTTCTCTGATCCCCTGTCAACACCCATAAACCACCAAAATAATAACCCCCACTGCTCCTCCAGGCCTGTGCTGAAGTATGAAGATTTACGAACCTTATAATGATGTCAAAAGGTCAAAAGCCAAATATATCTTTATAATTGGAACAGGCAAAAGAAAATGTTTGTGGGGGCCAAGCAATGTACAGGGGGTGAGAGGTATGGGAAAATATAATGGTTCTGGCTGGAGTCCAGTTTTAAATCTCCAGGATTCATCACGAAAGGAAACACCAGTTTTGGGTGGACTGGTTGTTTAGGATGTTGGGATGCACAAGATAAAAGACAGAAGAGAAGTGTGGGTTAAATTGAGGAGTGAGACAAGTAAAGGGTGGGTACAACTCTCACCTGCACACTCTCACTGGGTGATAGCAGTTCCCGGGGATGGTACATGGCATACACAGCCAGATTCAGAAAGGAAAAACACATGACTATGTGGTTATAAAATGGGAACAGCTTACTCTGTACCAGCCCAAATGTGTGCCGGGCAACCCCTCTGATCAACACAAACCCTGCAAGAGATAAAACGTGTGTCAAATCTTATACTGAAAAAGGATAAAAATAGAGAAGAGATAAACTGGGAGAAAAAAATAATCAGAAGACAGTAAGAGGGGTCTCACCTGCTACAAAAGTGGTCCAGAACTGCATGCCCCATGATGCCGAGAGCACCAGAAGATAGACCACCTTCACCAGGCTTCCCGGCTCTCCCTCTGTCACCATCCTGAGGAAACACAATCACATTCTGATTATTAGGCCTCATACACACGGGCGCATCTTTAAAAATAAACAAAACGTCGGGCCAGACGTCAAGGAAAAAAAATTGGCGTTTTTCGGCATTATGCATTGGCGCTAGTGAGCGTCGGCGTCAATAGGCGGTTTTTAAAAAAAATCATCCCTCTGCTATTTTACAACCTAAAAACGTCGGCGTCAGAAAACGGCGTAAAACGCCGGTACAATATTAGTTGGCGTTTTGTGGCGTCGGCGTCAAAAAATGCCAAAACGTTACAGCCTCAGAACGCGATTGCCGTGGGTTCTACTTTCAGCTCACTAACACCGACGTTTTTATGGGGCCATTGACTAACATTCAGAGCTGCAAAAAACGCCAGAAAACGCCGGCTTCAAAAAACGTCCGTGTGTATGAGGCCTTACAGAAACCCAGCTCCTGAGTGCCTTACTACCCCTGTAATATCTTATTACAGTAACCCAGCTCCTGAGTGTCTTATTACCCTGTAATATCTTATTATAGTAACCCAGCCCCTGAGTGTCTTATTACCCCTGTAATATCTTATTACAGTAACCCAGCCCCTGAGTGTCTTATTACCCCTATAATATCTTATTACAGTAACCCGGCTCCAGAGTGTCTTATTACCCCTATAATATCTTATTACAGTAACCCAGCCCCTGAGTGTCTTATTACCCATGTAATATCTTATTACAGTAACCCAGCTCCTGAGTGTCTTATTACCCCTGTAATATCTTATTACAGTAACCCAGCCCCTGAGTGTCTTATTACCCCTATAATATCTTATTACAGTAACCCAGCCCCTGGGTGTCTTATTACCCCTGTAATATCTTATTACAGTAACCCAGCTCCTGAGTGTCTTATTACCCCTATAATATCTTATTACAGTAACCCAGCCCCTGGGTGTCTTATTACCCCTGTAATATCTTATTACAGTAACCCAGCTCCTGAGTGTCTTATTACCCCTGTAATATCTTATTACAGTAACCCAGCTCCTGAGTGTCTTATTACCCCTGTAATATCTTATTATAGTAACCCAGCCCCTGAGTGTCTTATTACCCCTATAATATCTTATTACAGTAACCCAGCCCCTGGGTGTCTTATTACCCCTGTAATATCTTATTATAGTAACCTAGCCCCTGAGTGTCTTATTACCCCTGTAATATCTTATTATAGTAACCCAGCCCCTGAGTGTCTTATTACCCCTATAATATCTTATTATAGTAACACGGCTCCAGAGTGTCTTATTACCCCTGTAATATCTTATTACAGTAACCCAGCTCCTGAGTGTCTTATTACCCCTGTAATATCTTATTACAGTAACCCAGCCCCTGAGTGTCTTATTACCCCTGTAATATCTTATTACAGTAACCCAGCCCCTGAGTGTCTTATTACCCCTATAATATCTTATTATAGTAACCCGGCTCCTGAGTGTCTTATTACCCCTGTAATATCTTATTACAGTAACCCAGCTCCTGAGTGTCTTATTACCCCTGTAATACCTTATTACAGTAACCCAGCCCCTGAGTGTCTTATTACTCCTGTAATATCTTATTACAGTAACCCAGCCCCTGAGTGTCTTATTACCCCTGTAATATATTACAGTAGCCCGGCTCCTGAGTGTCTTATTACTGTGCCCACATTGCTCTACACTGACTGCCACTGTACCCACATACAGTACCTCTATACTGACCACCACTGCGCCCACATACCTCTACATTGACCACCATTGCGCCCACATAACTCTACACTGACAACCACTGTGCCCACATACAGTACATTTACACTGACCACCACTGTGTCCACATACCTCTACACTGACCAACACTTTGCCCACATACCTCTACAGTGACAACCACTGTGCCCACATACAGTACCTCTTCAATGACCACCACATTGACCACCACTGCGCCCACATACCTCTACACTGACAACCACTGCGCCCACAAACCTCTACACTGACAACCACTGCACCCACATATCTCTACACTGACAACCACTGCACCCACATACCTCCACACTGACAACCACTGCGCTCACATACAGTACCTCTACACTGACCACCACTGCACCCACATATCTCTACACTGACCACCACTGTGCCCACATATCTCTACACTGACTACCACTGCGCCCACATACCTCTACACTGACCACCACTGTTCCCACATATCTCTACACTGACCACCACTGCGCCCACATACCTCTACACTGACCCCCACTGTGCCCACATACCTCTACACTGACCACCACTGTGCCCACATATCTCTACACTGACCACCACTGTGCCCACATACAGTCCTGCTCACCATTATTGGCACCCCTTCATGTTTTGCATAACTGAGTGAATGTCTTCAGAAATAAATGGAAATGTACCAAATTTATATCAGCAGGATCTTAAGACAAAAAAGAAATATTAATGTTATAGATACAACTTTATTGTTAACAGAAACAATTTAATGAAACCTGGAGGTTAATTTTCTAGGACGACTATATTTAAACCATGTAAAGGTAAATAAAGACTTCTGTAAGTGAGTCAATACGTTTTGTACTTCCCCACGGTTATTACCACTCGTCCTGACATACACCCGTGTCACCACCAGTCACATCTCTATACACCCGTGTCACCACCAGTCACATCTCCATACACCCGTGTCACCCCCAGTCACATCTCCATACACCCGCGTCACCACCAGTCACATCTCTATACACCCTTGTCACCACCAGTCACATCTCCA
>BLSH010482098.1:1127338-1157690 GCA_018402905.1 Glandirana rugosa | reverse complement strand
CTGGCCTAATGTGCTTCCATTGTGAAGCCTCTTATATATAGAGTTAGGACTGCAGCATACAGGGAGCCTTGACGAGGCCTGCAGCTTATGCATGCACTTGCAAATGTGTGTAACCAATCCCCTGCCTTTTAAACGCTACTGTTAGACAGGTGAATTTGTTTGGTGGCAGACTGGTCGGTAAGTTGAGCTTGGAATTCTGTGTTTTTTGTTTGTGGATGCCCCTCCATAGCTCCTTGCTGTAGTGGCCAGTTATAGGTGGTGGACAGTGACCTTTGTTTTGTATTGTATCTTTGGGCGCACACCAGGTGCACACCAGCCATTAGGCCAGGGCTGGTTGTCTGGTCCTGTACCTTTTTGGGGGGGATGGGCTCCTCCAGTCACCTGTCCTCCATCTATCCATTAAATTGCATGTGCTTCCATTGTGAAGCCTCTTATATATAGAGTTAGGACTGCAGCATACAGGGAGCCTTGACGAGGCCTGCAGCTTATGCATGCACTTGCAAATGTGTGTAACCAATCCCCTGCCTTTTAAACGCTACTGTTAGACAGGTGAATTTGTTTGGTGGCAGACTGGTCGGTAAGTTGAGCTTGGAATTCTGTGTTTTTTAATTTCACGAGTACTTGTGAAAATGCTCCAATACCCGAAACTGATCCCTTTGCGGTGCGATTGGAGCCCATACAAAATGAATGGGCTCAAATTGCACCTCAAAGAATCGCATGTGATTTGAACAGAAATGTGTTGCGATGCCTGTCCAAATCGCATGTGATCGCATCCTGTGTGAACCCAGACTTGTCATAGTGATTTCAGCCTGGGTTCATAGAGGAGCAGTGCGGTAAATCGCATGCAGTTCGGACAGGAATCGCACCGCATCCCTGTTCAAATCTCATGCGACTCTTTGCAGTGGGATTTGAGCCCATTCATTTTGTATGGTCTCAAATCACACCACAAAGGTATCGGTCGGTACTCACTATCAGCGAGTACTTGACTTAAAGCTACTCGCTGGCCAAAAAACTGTATCGATTCAACCCTAGTTTTAACTCTTCCCTAGTCTATCTAAAAAAAAAATGTAAAAATGACTTTACGTCTGGTTGGGGTTTAGAGCTACTTGTGTGATATATTGTTGTTGCACTAAATGTAGAAAATTGTCAATTATCAGCTACAACTCCAGCCTGTGGCTCCAGGCGGGTCATCAGGATGGCCCCAGCAAGTAGTGGCAGCAATTATGTGTGATCTGTATTTCTGTATTAGTGATCTTGTGTAGTATGTCCCTAAACTAGCCATACATTATTCGATTCTTGGAGTGAATGGACTTTCCTGAACTGGACTACAGCACTGGACCAATCAGAACTGTCAGACTAGGAGTCCCTAGTGACAGCTAGTGACCTGTAGCTTACACAAGGCCCCCCTCGGGTTCCAGAATGAAGCAGTGGGGCACCAAAAAGGATGAATCTATGTTTCTCTTGGTCACTTAGGACTGTTCAGGGATATAGGGGAATATTCACTATGCTGGAATCTTTGAATCCAACAAAGCAGAGTTTGAAGTCCTTATTGTATCATGGCAAGGTCTGTCCTCTGAACCATGTATGCCCCCAACCCGTGTGAGTGACAGGTGATGCTGATGGAGCAGGATGCTCTTCTTTTCTCTACAGATTTTGCTGGGAGAGGTGTCTGCAGTCTTCATCAACCCACGATGGAGGACCAAGGAGAAGATCATCTCATGTGGGGACTGCTGCTTCTTCAACCCTCTGCTGCGTCGTGTGGTTAGAATTCTGGGTGAGCAAGGGGTGAATTGTGCTGGAGTTATATGTGTGCTTTGTCTTTGGTTCGTTGGGCCAACTGATGCTTTCCTGTAGGTTGATGTGGCATGCTTAGCATATATGACCCCCAAGGCTGCTCTAACGACAAATATATTTTGCATAGTAATAATGAAATTAAATATATATTTATAATAGCCAGAAAAGAAACATAGACATTAAAGGTCAGTGGGAAGAATGTCCCAATACATTGGTAGGGAGTGGGAAGAATGTCCCTATACATTGGTGCGCAATGTGAAGAATGTCTCTATACGTTGGTGCGCAGTGGGAAGAATGTCCCTATACATTGGTAGGGAGTGGGAAGAATGTCCCTATACATTGGTAGGGAGTGGGAAGAATGTCCCTATACATTGGTGTGGAGTGGGAAGAATGTCCCTATACATTGGTAGGGAGTGGGAAGAATGTCCCTATACATTGGTGTGGAGTGGGAAGAATGTCCCTATACATTGGTGCGCAGTGGGAAGAATGTCCCTATACATTGGTAGGGAGTGGGAAGAATGTCCCTATACATTGGTGTGGAGTGGGAAGAATGTCCCTATACATTGGTGGGGAGTTGGAAGAATGTCCCTATACATTGGTGCGCAGTGGGAAGAATGTCTCTATACATTGGTAGGGAGTGGGAAGAATGTCTCTATACATTGGTAGGGAGTGGGAAGAATGTCCCTATACATTGGTGGGGAGTTGGAAGAATGTCTTTATACATTGGTAGGGAGTGGGAAGAATGCCCCTATACATTGGTGCGCAGTGTGTAGAATGTCCCTATACATTGGTGCGCAGTGGGAAGAATGTCCCTACACATTGGTGCGCAGTGGGAAGAATGTCTCTATACATTGGTGCGCAGTGGGAAGAATGTCCCTATACATTGTGGGGAGTTGGAAAATGTCTTTATACATTGGTAGGGAGTGGGAAGAATGCCCCTATACATTGGTGCGCAGTGGGAAGAATGTCTCTATACATTGGTGCGCAGTGGGAAGAATGTCTCTATACATTGGTGCGCAGTGGGAAGAATGTCTCTTACATTGGTGCGCAGTGGGAAGAATGTCTCTATACATTGGTGCGCAGTGGGAAGAATGTCTCTATACATTGGTGCGCAGTGGGAAGAATGTCTCTATACATTGGTGCGCAGTGGGAAGAATGTCTCTATACATTGGTGGGGAGTTGGAAGAATGTCTTTATACATTGGTAGGGAGTGGGAAGAATGCTTCAGTCCAGGGAAAGAGAACAAGCACATGGCCTATTTATATCTTCTCCCAGCACGCACTAGTGGCATAAACCTCCTACTGGATTGGCTGAAGAAAATACAACTATTTATAATTTAGGAATACAGATAGCTTTCCAGAGCGTGCCACTGTCCTATATATACAGCAGAAAAGAGGAAATGGGGGAAACTTTTCTCCTATTTATAATTTAGTTTTGTTTGTGAAATCGCATTCTATTACTGGTGATACCAGTGACATCTACTGGCGACAGTGAGAAATCACAGGCCAACGTAAGCTTAGGGAAAAACCAGGTGAAAAACTATATAATCAGTCTGAGCTAACTACAGCCCAGCCAAAAACTAAATTGACATAGTAACCCTTGTATAGGACAAGGGGGCTACAGTGGGAAGAATGCTCCTTACATTTGTGGTCAGTGGGAATGTTCCTTATCCTTCATTATTAGTCTTCCTTCTGAAATATTCAGCCAATCAGTCCTTATTCTGGTGTTCAGCTTAAGGCTACTTTCACACTGAAGCGGTACCCGCGGTAAAACCCCGCTAGTTTTAGCTGAGTTTAACCAGTGATAGGGCTCTGCTATGCGGGCGGGAGCGCCGCGCTTTTAACCCCCCACAAGGGGTTAAAAAGGGGGTAAAAGTGCCGGCGCTCAGCGCTACTGAGGCGGTGTGCAGCCGCTTCGGAAGCGATTGCCATTCATTTCAATGGCAGGGGCGGTAGAGGAGCGGTATATTACCGCTCCCCTCACCGCCCCAAAGATGCTGCTTGCAGGACTTTTTGTAACGTCCCGCTAGCGCACCGCCCCAGTGTGAAAGCACTCAGGGCTTTCTAATTGGGGTGGATTGGGGGGGACTTTTGAGGCACTTTACAGATGCTATTTTTAGCTAAATAGCGTCTGTAAAACGCCTCAGTGTGAAAGCAGCCTTAGGTTCTCTGTGGGTTTACTGAAAGTACAAATAAAAATGAAAATAAAAGATCTGTGTGTGGCTAATCCCAATTGTGTCTTGTCCTTTCTCCCCAGGACTCTTTTCGTTTGGTCTATTCTGCACAGTAATCTTTGCTGGAGCGGTTCAGACAGTCACCGGTAACCAGGCGCCTCACTTCTTGTCAGTGTGTCGCCCCAATTATACGGCTCTGGGCTGTGTGTCTCACTTACAGTATGTGTCCTCACCATACGCCTGCACTGGTGACCCGGAACTCATCACCGAGGCTCGCAAAGCTTTCCCCTCCAAGCCAGCGGCTCTAGGAGCATACGCTGCAGTGTACACCACGGTATGTTCTATATACAAAAATGTCCAGACGACTGTTCCCATAACCTTTTAATTTCTAAAATAAAAATGAAAGACATGTTTGTAATAGGTAACACAGATAGTTCTTAGTTCTTATTTCAGGGCCCATTTACATTTTTTTGGTGCGTTACCACACCTTAACATGCATTTTTTTAAGGCAGATTATTGAAAACAATGGGCTGCCAATGCACCAAAATGGCCCAAATATTAGATGTGTCACAAAATTTGTAGTGCAATGCACGATGATGCGTTGTGACATGCTGCCACACTTGAGCATTGCCTTAGTGTATTGGGGTGCCACTCAAAATGAGTGGCGCTGCAATGCATGTAATGTTAATTGTTGTAGGTTGAGGGAAAGGGGAAGTTACCGCATCTCAAAAGTCTAATGGGCCCTCAGACAATTTCATACCACTAACACAGTGGGGTTGATTTACTAAAGACAAATAGACTGTACACTCTGCAAGGGCAGTTGCTCCAGAGCTTAGTCAATGAGGTAAAGCTTCACTTTGCAAAGAATACCCAATCACATGCAAGGAAAATAAAAAAACTGCATTTGTGCTAGCACATGATTGGATGATGGATGTTCTGTCCCCGCTACACGTTTCTCTGCGTGTAGCTCAACAACAGGGGAGTTGCTAAGTGGGAAAAAGACCAGGGGCTTCAGCCCGAACATAAATTTGATAACCCCTCCCACATTCAAATTAAGTCCCGCCCAAGCTCCACCCAATGCCCCACCCAAGCTCCACTCATATCCTTTCTTCCACTGCTCCCCACAAATTCACATTGTCTTCTGGGGGTAAAGGGCCCACTCCCAGTCTGCTGCAGAGAATGGCACCATGTGCCACCATAATGTCATTTGGGTATGGAGCAGTCAGATGAGCAAGGAGATTCTGAGTCTGGGGGGTGGGCTTATGGGAGTGCTCCCTGGATCCATACCTAACCTTTTCTTCTAGTAGGAAGGAAAAAGTACAGATTTTCCACAGAATCGTGATGGAGGTGGACTAGTGGCACATGGTGCCATTCTCTGCAGCAGGCTGGGAGTGGGCTCTTTACCCCCAGAAGAATTTGTGGGGAGCAGTGGAAGAAAGGATGTGAGTAGAGTATTGCAGCCAAAGCTACATTTTTTTTTCTTAATTGGTCTGTGTTATTTATTTCCCATCACCCCGGCAAACTTCTCCCCTCTTGCTGTTCAGCACCACCATCTTGAAATGTCCTGCATGTGCACAAATGTGCCACAGGTATCTTCCAGGGCCAGGCACATGCAGGACATTTCAAGATGGCAGTGCTGAACAGCAAGAGCGGAGAAGTTTGCCAGGGTGAAGTTCCTCTTGCACCATTTTAACCGCATATTGCATAAGAAGCGTAGGTGCACTGGGTGACTGCCAGGAAAAAGCCTTTGCTTTGTTGGCCAAAGAATAAATTAGCTTGATTGGGCAAATATTAAAAAAATAAATGTCCAGACTCCAGGCACCTACCACCACCCACCGCAGTCTGCTGCAGCTCCTCATGCTCTGCTGGCTGGGCTGCCTGGGGGGGCTCACCAGCCGGAGGTTGTTGTTATTGTTAACCTACCTACTACTGGCTCAGGCTGCCTGCAGTGCTGTGTCACTCTGTCCCACTGAGTCCTGACCTTGTCCAAGTTGCCTGGCTGGCTCTGGCTGATGGAGGCTGTGGTGGCGGCTGCTTCATTCAGTCTGACACTGACCACCAGTGTGATGATGGTGGGCGGGCTGGCGTCTTCTCGAGCTGGGAGGCGGGTGCCAATGGTCGGCGCAGCGGTCTGGATGTGGCTGTGGGCGGCGTCGCCGTCTCTCTTCCAGTGACGTGGGTGCGTGGTGACGTCTATCATAGGTGCCACCGACCGCGCCACGCAGGCGCAATTGCTACTAATGGCTGCTCGCTTGGGGCTATTAATAATGTTTAATGGCCCTGAGCCCCGGGGCTTTTCGGGGGCACCCCTGGGGCTGTAGCCCCGTTAGCCCCCCTTAGCGATGCCCCTGCTCAACATGCAGCTAAACCCTCCTATTCTCCAATAAGCCAGACTGAATGTATTGTGATCTTAAACCTTTTTTAACAAAACAGGGTGGGGTGAAATTGAGAAAAAACAAATACAGATACATATAATTAGTATATGAAATATACAAAAATACAATGAATAGACTAGGCTGTAGATGGCAATAAGTAATTCTCACCAGCGATGCTACGTTTAGGGGATGCAAGTTTTAGCCCAACATGTACTCTGATAGCTGGCTTCTTCTTTCAGTCTCTAAGATAGAGTCTGAGTTCCCAGGATGCACCTATTTCTCTAGCTTTTGTTAAAGGTCCACAGGTTCTAGTTTCTGAAAAAACAGTAAATTTGCCACTGGCTCCATCATGTGGTCAAATCTGATATTGCAGGCAAACAACTTAAAGTGGTAGTAAACCACTGGAAAAAAAAAACCTGCAAGACAATAGCATAATGTGCTAGCATGCATCGCATACTAGCACTTGATGAAATATTTACCTTAGAACGAAGCCCCTGCCCCCAGTCACCGCTGAGGGAGCTAACATGTTCCCTCTGCATTTCTTCCGGGTTCACAGGCTCCGGCGCTGTGAATGGCCGGAGCCACAATGACGTCACTCCCGCGATCCGCCGGATCTTCAGAGCGCATGCACTGCTGACGGCAGCGGCTGCATTCAGGATGAATATCTCCTAAACTATGCAGGTTTATGAGATATTCATTATACCTACAGGTAAGCCTTATTATAGGCTTACCTGTAGTTAAAACTGCCCAAGTGGGGTATGCAACTGTTTTAAGATTTACCCCCTTTCTTGACCATACCACTTTTTGTGATACAGCACTGCGTTACTTTAACTGACAATTGCGTGGTCGTGCGACGCTGTACCCAAATAAAATTTGTGTCCTTTTTTTTCCCCAAAAATAGAGCTTTCTTTTGGTGGTATTTGATCACCTCTGTGTTTTTTATTGTTTGTCCTATAAAAAAGATAGGCAATTTTGAAAAATAAATTTTTTTTACTTTCTGCTATAAAACATATCCAATAAAAAAAACTAATTTCTTCATAAAATTAGGCCAATATGTATTCTGCTACATATTTTTGGTAAAAAAATTCCCAATAAGCGTATATTGATTGGTTTGCGCTTTACTAGTAATGGCGGCGATCAGCGATTTATAGCAGGACTGTGATATTGCAGCGGACATTCGGACACTAAATGACACTTTTGGGGGACCAGTGACACCATTACAGTGATCAGTGCTAAAAAAATATGTTCTGTCACTGTACTAATGGCACTGGCTGGGAAGGGGTTAACATCAGGGGCAATTAAAGGGCTAACTGTGTGCCTAGCCAGTGTTTTACCACAGTGTGGGAGGTGCTTTCACTGGGGAAAACATGGATCCTTGTCCACGCTTTTCAGGAACACAGGATCCATGCCTTCCCTTCTGTCAGAACGGTGATCTGCCATGTTCACATAGGAAACCCGCCATTCTGCCTGTCTGCAGGATGATCGGGGATGCCGGCAGACATTGAGTCTGCAGTACCCGCTGATTATCTCCTGGGAGCGAGCCACCAGCAGTGCGCAATCGTGCCTCCTGGAAGTGCAGAATTGCGTATATAGACAGCTGCTGCCCTGTAGCAGTAAAACTGCTAAAGATGGTCCACAACTCCTTGCTTGCTCTTTAAAATCTTCAAAATGTATTGATTCTCCACAAAAGATGCAGACAGCCGACGTAAACGCGATTCAACCTTGCGGGCCTTGCTCACTACCAGTGATAGTGGTAGTGAGCAAGGCCCGCAAGGCTAAAACGTGTTTACATCTGCTGTCTGTATCTTTTGTGGAGAATCAATACATTTTGAAGATTTTAAAGAGCAAGCAAGGAGTTGTGGACCATCTTTTCTCATGATTGTTACTGCAGCTGTGCGACTGCCTTTCCGCACCCAGGTATCTAAACATTTTTCTGATCATATTGGGTAGTAGCACCCTACATCTTTTAAAACTGCTATAGGGTACTCCGGAAGTGGTTAATATCCTGCTGGAGGCAAAACAATGGAAGTCAGCAAAGCTTCTACTCATTTACTAAGCTCTGAAGCAACTGCTCTTGCAGAGTGCAATATTTGCCTTTAGTAAATCACCCCATGTGTGTCTTATGATACATAGTATATGAATCAATGGCAATAGTTTAAAGGGCCAGTGCAGCAATAATTATTTCAAGTGCATGCCATCCTGTTAAATCACCCAGCAGCTTCAGCGGCCGGATCTTTGCTCCTTGGCTTTCATTCTATGGTGACACATTTGAGGTGTCACTCTTGCTGTGAGATTTCCTTTATTTTATGTAAGAAATAGGTAGTGAAATGAGACTGTTTGGCTTATCACTAGCTGGAGCCAAGTGCGAACTTTGCTGGAAGTCATTGCTGGGTGCTGATAATGGTATACAAAAGCCAGTCGGTGATAAAGCCGGCCAGTAATGTAGTAGCAGCCAGGGATGCAGGATAAAGGACTGAAATGGACCTTGCTTTGGGAGAATCAGATCACTTCCTATACTCCTTTATTGCCCTTCTGTGTAGTCACATTAATGCAACTATGCCATAATGATAATGCAAACCAGTCATTTGAGGGTAGGATGATACGTCCACAATACAGGCAGACCATGACATTGTTCAGCGTCAGTGTACCAGTTATCAGAGGTAAACTAACAGGGTGTAATTCTTTCTAACCGTTTCATCTCATGGGAATGCAATTTAGGAAATAAAATCACTTTTCAATATTTATTGAAGTTATTATTATTATTTTAATTTTGCTTTTTGGAACCTTTTTGTCCCTCTCACCAATGGCTGACCAACATAAGAATATTCTCTGCTGATATTTGTACAATTTTTATTTTCACAGATGTATGTCACACTTGTTCTAAAGATAAAGGGATCTCGGCTGGTGAAACCATCCCTGTGTCTGGCTCTCCTCTCCCCGTCGTGGCTGCTCTGCCTGCTGCGTGTGGCTGAATACCGGAACCATTGGAGGGACGTTCTTGCTGGCACTGTGGTTGGATCTGCTATTGCTGTGTTCTTAGTAAGAACTGGGAATTGGGGGGATTAGAAGAAAACAGCAAAGTATAGATATTTAGGATGTAGATCCATTGCAGATTTAACAGATGGACTCTATGCAAACAGCTAAATACACACATAAAATATGTGTAAGGGAGCTGATTTACCTGCCAGAGGTGAATTTGTATTTCTGTCCATCTATTTCTATGGCGAGTGATACATGGGTCAGTTTTTTCAACCAGCATCTATTTCTATGGCGAGTGATACATGGGTCAGTTTTTTCAACCAGCATCTATTTCTATGGCGAGTGATACATAGGTCAGTTTTTTCAACCAGCAGTTTGAATTTGGCTAGTAAACGGGGCAAGCCAAAGTTCTTCTGTATATTTATGCCCAGAACAAAAGGTACAGCTGAGCTTACTGGGCCACGAGTCACCACCACCCCTACTCAGTCCACCACTTGGTCATTGATCTAGATCGGCCTTTCTCAACCTTTTCAACAAAGAGGAACCCTTGAAATAACTTTTCGGTCTCAGGGAACCCCTGCTAAAAATTACTATATGTATATCTCATCATACATTAGTGGGATGGTCAGTGGGAAGAATGCATTTTACACTTGTGGGCATTGGGAAGAATTTCCCCCTAACAGATAGTTAAAAAGATCAATGGTGTCAGTGGGAACTTATCTGGGAGGCATAAATTGCTCATTGCTCAAGGAACCCCTAGAAATAAATCTCTGGAGGATTCCATGGAACCCTGGTTGAGAAACCCTGATCTAGATCTTCAGCAAGGTGACACCTTCTACCAGGATGGGCAAATTGTTGAGGGGATAGCCAGGAGGGGTCCAGCTGGTCTAGCTTCCCAAACCTCTGGGCTTAGAAGTCATACTACATGACAGCGATCTCAGAACCTGTGTCAATCATAACGCGGGTAGTCACTACTGGCGCGATCATGAACTCTGGTTTGCTGGGACCTTATGCCACCTGTCCAAAGCAATTGCACGCCAGCACTTCTGGTCCTCCTCCTCCTTCTCACCCTTAGGGGAATCCAGTTTGAATGTGGATATTTCCTGTTTCAGGGAGGCCACGTCCAGGGCGAGTTCCCTCATCCCCGTGTATGTATGGCTGACAGAGGTGAGGGGGCCAAGGCCTCCTCTTTCATGTGTAAAGGATCATACCTTTTTGTCACTTCCAAAGTTGCTTTCGCATCTTCCTGTTCCTACGTGGCCGCGTGTAAGCTATATTTAGAAAAGTACATTCACCAAAGATACAGAATGCAGCTCAGTAAACTGGCACTGTAGTTATTATTCCTCTCTTCAGGCTTATCAGTGGTATACAGGGCACATATTGATTACTTGCCGTAGGCTAGTGTCCATAAGCAGGTTCCACAGATGCAGCAGATTTGATTGAACAGGAAGATACACTGTCCCTGGTGATCTTCTATCACAAGCACAGCAGCAGTGCTGTTAGGAAGGACTCCTGAGGATCCCTGTTCTGTCCCTGCAAGCTAGAACACTCTCCCTGAGTAAGGCCTAGCTTTCCCTCACAAGCAGTATATCTTTCCCTCACTAATTTCACACGTCACTTAAAATGGTGGCTGGGCTCTGCCTTTTTTATTAGAGCTAACAGAAAATGATGGGTAAAAAAAATCGAGAGAACTTGTTCCCAATCGGAACAGGAGGCTTCTCCAAGATGGCTGCTGGAGACAAGTTCAGGGAACAGCTACAACCTCAACAGGATTTCACAAAACAGCAGGAAGACACAAACAGTGAAAATCTACATATAACATGACATTTCTGCATGATAAAGTGAGTATGATACAATTGTAGTCCCAATTCTCCTCTCAGCCAGCAAGACTGGAGGCTACCTACACACGTCCACCACAATATCATGAAAAGAGATGGCTGGTTGTGCTCTGATTCATTCCTGCAGGGCCCTCTGACTGGCTCAGCCTTTAATCCCACTATGAACTCGTCTCTTAGTAGGTGATCTGAGTTAGTGATATCAGCACAGTCGTGGGCATCCTTCTTCTCCAGGTGTTTCCAGATATTCTGGAGTGTTACCACTAATTGGGTGAGGTTCTCATCCTCCTGCTGTTTCCGAACAAAAAAATCTGCGCCTCAACTCTGGGACCATCACATTCTCTCCGAACAGGCCCTCTAGACGTGTCATGATTTGTTCCAGGATGGCCCGATCCTGTTCAGGCAGCGCCATTACCGCTTGCTGGACATCATACTCCAATGAGTAAATAGCTATCTCCGCGATCAGCCGGATGGGGACCTGGTACAGCTGTGCATCACTTTCTAGTTTCTCCTCCCACTCTGCCAGAGGAATATTGGAGTGATTAAACGTAGGCACTAGGGCACTAGGGCCAAAGCCGATTCTAACAGTATCATGATGGTGCCTGCTCCTCCTTCCGCACCCACTGCAAGAAGGGACATATCCTGCCGACTGCCGCCAAATGTGGGGAGGTGCATTGTGGTTCGGCAGCAGTAAACACTCAGGGGTTGATTTATGAAAACTGGAGAATGCAGAATCTGGTGCATCCGTGCATGGTAGCCAAACGGCTTCTAACTACAGCTGGTTCAATTAAACTTTGACAAGATAAACTGGAAGCTGATTGGTTTCTATGCAGAGCTGCACCAGATTTTGCACTCTAAAGTTTTAGTAAATCAACCCCTCAGAGTCCAGCTGCGAAAACAGAACAGCACCCAACCGGGAACAGTCACAGGATGTGACAGCAATGTGTAGCAGAGCAGGTCTTAGATGTGTCCACAGTGTCTGTCTTGAGGGGCAGAATGTGGCCTGACCTATCTGTGCCCAACTTGGGAGTCTTCCAGGAAGAATGGCGTGTCCCTATCCTTTCCCTACTCATCTGGAACCTCTGCCTACCGCTATTGACTGTCCCTGACAGACAGGTCACCTGTCCCTGCACTACCCACACGTGACAGAGACTCTGCCTGACCCAAGATGATGACAGAGTCACATGGGCAGCAGCATCCAATCCCAAAGCTTCCTCAGTGACCCAGGAAGCCATTGAGGAACCACTCCAACTGCAATGCCACTGCGGTCGAGTGCACCTGGCTACACGTATTTTATATAGTTTTTCTTTTTCTTTTAGTTTTTTTGCATGTCCATGTTTTGAACCAAATCCACATTTTTTCCCCTTCATTTATGACTTTTCCAGTGTTAGATATGATTTGTATAGATCAGTAAAAGGACACATAGACTGATTTATAAAGCTGTGAGAAGACCAGAAAATCTGAATGGCATTTTATCCATACACATAAAAAAAGTATAACTGTCATAAACCGTGCCTATAGTTTTGCTTATGGCACCATTTGCATGGGCTTTTTGCCATGCTGCAAATCCCAGCAGCAGGAATCTACAGACTGCTGGCTGTGCAAACAGGTACAAATAGCTGTGGCCGCCAACAGCCTGTCAATGTTGTCTATGGGCCTGGCGGCCGCTGCTATCCGTGGGCAGCTTGTCATTCCCAACAGCAGTAATCAGCGATTCACAGCATGGCAGAATGCCCATGCGACAGCCAAGAATTTATTGAAAACGGAACGGATGACCTTTCCATTGCTAGCCAGTGATGTAAAGGATATCGCATAGCAATCATGGGGGTTAAAACAAGCTCATCACTGCTCAACACTACTATATATCTGTAAAAACATTAAAAGTCTAGTGTTTTTTTTAGTATCTTTGACTGTTGATGTGCTGTATTGTAGGTGTCTGTAAATGCATGTGAATATGTCTTTTGCACATGCAACAGTGTCTGTAGATGTAGATAAGGTCACAATTTGTGGAGCTGAACGCCTCTCGACACTTTGTAAGGTATCTAGAGTTAGTTTATAACAGTTTATCTACAGGTACAGTTTATGACAGGCTTTGACAGTTTATGCCAGTTTATCTACAGGTACAGTTTAGGACAATCTGTGATAGTTTATCAATAGGTACAGTTTATGACAGTCTATGGCAGTTTATCTATAGGTACAGTCTGTGGCAATTTATGACAGTTTATGTAAATGGTATAATGGTTTAATTTGTATGGATAATAATATCTGTAGCGCTACCCCAGTAGGAGCCCCTGGTGAATAGGGATTCCCCACCCTTCACAGCCAGGCACATAACATTTGGCATTTTGGCCACCGGCTCACTGAAACAGGAAACAGTCCATGTAGCTTTGTTTTGTTTTTTTTAATTTAGGGGTTAATAACTTGGATTGGGATAGGGGCACTATGGGATGCCCATAGTACCCCTATGGGTGACTGGAGCAAAAGTCTCTTCAGGGACACTCAACTATCTACATTCCTCTTCCTCCTGCACATCACTTACTTGCAGAAACACTCAGTCCAAACCGGAACATTGTTTGTGGATTTGACAAGGCGCTCAGCCAGATCCAATAAAAGCCCTTTACAGGCAGGGTCTGTGGGCCCCTTTTGTGTGTAGACAAGTCCCTGTGTCTAACTACCTTCCTGTGGCTACTGATCCCAGCACCACCTCTTCAGGCACTGCCAGCCCACCTGATGGCAGCTGCCCCTTTCACTAGCCCTCCTGGCTAATCTTCCACAGCCCTCCCAGACTGACGCTACAGCCATCCCAGACTGCCACTCCTCAGTCCTCTCAGTCCTCCCGAACTGTCTTACTCACCAGCTACCCAGCTGTCTTATCCCTGGAGATCTCCTGGACGTGCTCGCTGGCTCTGGCTGTCCTTACACCTGCTCCTGTGCCACTGGACAGGACTCCTCCGTGTGTTGTAAGAGGATCCCTTCTGCACCCGAGCTCCAGGCCCAAGGTCAGCCCCCCCCCAGACTAGGGGGCTACCCTCAAGGGCCTCCGACTCCAAACTTCCACCTGAACTCCACTGCCCCTGCTGGACCGACCCAGAGTATTTAAAGGTGTCCGCCCCCTGCCAGCCCATCCTCTTAACCTCCCTCCCATTCTTCTAGAAGTTTCTCCAAAGTTCCAGCAAGTAGGGGGAGGTACCAGAGGTGCTGCCTGATGAGTCATTCCAGCATCCCTGAGTCACTTACCCTAACCCAGATTCAACCAGGCTTGGCTGCCAGCCAAGCCAAGCAATTTACCTACACTACAGAAAAAAATCTATCACACTAGTACACTAAGCTAGAAGGTGCTACATGTCATTCAGATTCCTGGTCCTAAAAGAACAGTATATTGGCAGTAGAAAAAGATAGCTGAAAGGAATGAGTTGATCGCTCAGATCTAACAATGCTGTCTCTGAATGCCCCTTCCCACACCAGGTAACCTGTGTACTGAATAATTTTGGAAGCTCCACCCCCGAAGAGAAGGAGTTACATCAGAAAGAAGAGGACGAAGTCCCTATACCTGAGAACCTTCATCCTCCGGCACGTGAAAAGTTAAGTGTGGTACAGGTAGGGGGGGCCCAGTGAGCTAAGAGGAACAGTTCTCATTTATCAGAGTGCCTTGAAAAAGAGCAGATTCCATAGCCTCATAACAACTAGAATCAAGTTCATATTTCAAACACTTTGATAAAGTGATAGGTAATGCGACCCATTCAAATGACCATGCACCCATAACCACATGACTGTCACATTGGGAGCAGCGGCTGTTTCTGTGCAGCTGCTGCGCCCCAATAGACAGCAATGGGACTGCCAGAATGGGGTTGCACGCAATACCTGTGCATCCCTGTGCCAGTAAACATGGCTTTGCACAGTGCATGGATTAAATCGTCCTGTGTGAATGAGGCCTAACAGTAATTTAATGGTAAACATAAAGCTCTGAAGGCCCTTATATGCATCTTACTGCCTAAAATTAATTTCACATCTACAGTATCTCACAAAAGTGAGTACGCCCCTCACATTTTTGTAAATATTTTATTCTATCTTTTTATGTGACAACACTGAAGAAATGACACTTTTCTACAATGTAAAGTAGTGAGTGTACAGCTTGTATAACAGTGTAAATTTGCTGTCCCCTCAAAATAACTCAACACACAGTCATTAATGTCTAAACTGCTGGCAACAAAAGTGAGTACGACCCTAAGTAAAAATGACCAAATTGGGCCCAATTAGCCATTTTCCCTCCCCGCTGTCATGTGACTCATTAGTGTTACAAGGTGTCAGGTGTGAATGGAGTGCAGGTGTATTAAATTTGGTGTTATCGCTCTCAAGCACTCATACTGGTCACTGGAAGTTCAACATGGCACCCCATGGCAAAGAACTCTCTGAGGATCTGAAAAAAAGAACTATTGCTTTACACAAAGATGTCCTAGGCTATAAGAAGATTGGCAAGACCCTGAAACTGAGCTGCAGCACGGTGACCAAGACCATACAGCGGTTTAACAGGACAGGTTCTACTCATAACAGGCCTTGCCATGGTTGACCAAAGAAGTTGAGTGCATGTGCTCAGAGTCATACCCAGAGGCTGTCTTTGGGAAATAGACGTATGAGTGCTGCCAGCATTGCTGCAGAGGTTGAAGGCCCCCCCCCCCCCCCATCCTGTCAGTGCTCAGACCATACACCCTACACTGCATCAAATTGGTTTGCATGGCTGTCGTCCCAGAAGGAAAGCCTTTTCTAAAGATAATGCACAAGAAAGCCCGCATACAGTTTACTGAAGACAAGCAGACTAAGGACATGGATTACTGGAACCATGTCCTCTGGTCTGATGAGACCAAGATAAACTTATTTGGTTCAGATGGTGTCAAGCATGTGTGGTGGCAACCAGGTGAGGAGTACAAAGACAAGTGTGTCTTGCTTACAGTCAAGCATGGTGGTGGGAGTGTCATGGTCTGGAGCTGCATGAGTGCTGCCAGTACTGGGGAGCTACAGTTCATTGAGGGAACCATGAATGCCAACATGCACTGTGGCATAGTATAGTAGAGTATGAGCCCCTCCCTTCAGAGACTGGGCCGCAGGGCAGTATTCCAACATGATAACGACCCCAAACACACCTCCAACATGACCACTGCCTTGCTAAAGAAGTTGAAGGTAAAGGTGATGGACTGGCCAAGCATGTCTCCAGACCTAAACCCTATTGAGCATCTGTGGGGCATCCTCAAACGGAAGGTGAAGGAGTCTCTAACATCCACCAGCCCCGTGATGTCATCTTGGAGGAGTGGAAGAGGACTCCAGTGGTAACTTGTGAAGCTCTGGTGAACTCCATGCCCAAGAGGGTTAAGGCAGTGCTGGAAAATAATGGTGGCCACACAACATTCTGACGCTTTGGGCCCAATTTGGACATTTTCACTTAGGGGTGTACTCACTTTTTTGCCAGTGGTTTAGACATTAATGGCTGTGTGTTGAGTTATTTTGAGGGGACAGCAAATTTACACTGTTATACAAGCTGTACAGTCATTACTTTACATTGTAGCAAAGTGTCATTTCTTCAGTGTTGTCACATGAAAAGATAGAATAAAATATTTACAAAAATGTGAGGGGTGTACTAACTTTTGTGAGACACTGTATGTGCTGCAGTTTATTCATACCTACACATATGTGGTAGCAAGCTGCCATGCCATTAGATGTGAATAGGCCCTGAAGGTGTTTAGTAAGTAAGTTTAAGTATCTGTTCCTACTTATGTGCAAGTTAACACTTTTTTTTTTGCCTTGAGGCAGTCTTTTTACTTTGAATAAGTCCTCATTGAATCGCAATGTACGAAAAATTTTACCTGCACTTCTTTTGAGCAATGCACAATACCTTCGTATCTGTTGCCCTGATGCACTGAAGGCAAGTGTTCTTGTTTAGTGACGCTCCCATATATTGCCGTACCGTTGAATGTTCTATAAGGTTAGCTGGGCCGACACGGGCTGTGTTGTTAATGAGGTCTATGGGGAGTGCGTGGGAGAGAAAGGTGCAGGAACTAATCTTGTATAGTGGATTATCATTGTGTTTAGTGACTTGAGCTCATTGTTTGCTATAGAATGTTAAGTGCATTCTAAAGATATTATGTCACAAAGCAAAATAGATGCAATCCTATGAATCTCAGTTTGCAGATTCTCTTTATTTCAGTCACTCACCTGGAAAGAATATGCCCAAGTCGTCACACTATGTCAGATTACATTGTGTTCTTGTTTTGGACAGTGTTTTGCTTTGTGCCACATTCTCTTTAAGAGATTTAAGGCTGAACTCTTGGGAAGTGAAATATCTACCCTTGCAATGGGGCTCCCCCTTCTCTGCAAAGGCTAAATGTTTGTTTATACCTAGGGTACATGTAAGTGCCCATTCACATAGGGACGACTTGCGCTCCGACTTGAGTCGTCTCAAGTTGCCCCAAGTCGCTTGACATCTGAAATCCCATTAAAGTGAATGAGAGACGTCTTAATGTACACTACTGATGTCGCTCCGACTTCAGAAAAGGTTCCTGTACTACTTCAAGGCGTCTTCTATCCAACTTGTGCCCAAAGAAGTAATCTCCAAGTCGGATCCCCCATCTAAATGGAAGCGACTTTACAGTGAAAATAAAATAATTTATCCTCCCTCCCTGCTCTGATTGGCCACAGGCAAAGTCGCCTGGCATGAAGTCGGATCGCCCCTGTGTGAACGCAAGCTAAAAGGCACCTTTTACTCACCTTATCCCTTGCTTATCTGTCAGGCAATGCTCATATCTTCTCTCCGATGCTTCGGGTTGTGGGCCAGCCCTCTGCATCCCTTCTTACAATGCAGGTCTACCGGTGCTGTGTTGTAGGTGATGCTATCAGAGCTGTCAATGCTGGCTGGAGTGCTGAAGGGAAGAGGCTTCTGGAGGCCAGTCGCATATAAGGAGGGGCTTGTCTTGAGCATTAACAAGCATTTATCCCTTGCAGAGCAGGGGGAGATGTTTTAATTTCTCCAGAATTCAGCTTTAGGAGAGTTAAGTGGCTAATACTTCTGCCCAGAGGAGTAACTAGAACCTTCAGGGCCCCTGTGCAAGAAATTATGAAGGGCCCCCCTGACCCCTGGCCTCTTCCCACTGATCCTGGGGCCCTTTACTTTCATCGCGGGGCCCTTTCACAAGTTCTGCAGCAGCCCCCTTTCTGCCATCTTTGGGCCGCCCCATGGTGGTGAAATGCCAGGGCCCGGTCACAATTGCAACATTTGCAACCCTTATAGTTCCCTCACTGCTGTCAGCAGTTATTAATTTTTATTTTTATTTTATTATTTTTTTACCATTTCATTTTATTTCTTTTACAATTTTATTCCCATCTCTCCTGGGACCCTGGGAGCAGCAGAAGACAAGTAACCTGGATAGGAGGGGCGGCGGGGGCAGCATATAGAGGAACCAATCTCCTGCATTAGGAGGAAAATGGAGGAGATTGGTTCCTCTAAATGCCGCCCCCGCCATCCCTCCTATACATGTGTACTATGGAGGCACACGGGCCCCCTGGACCATGGGGCCCGGTTGCAATTGCAACCCCTGCAACCCCTATCGTTACGCCCCTGCTTCTGCCTTTCAGCACTGGGGTCCTTGATAGAAGTTTTATATAAATATAAAATACAGTAGCTTCCACCTGGTAGCACTAGAGGCATTAGTTTGAATCCCAACCATGGCATTACCTGCTTGGAGTTTGCATGTTCTTCCTGTGCCTGCATGAATTTCCTTCGGGTACTCCGGTTTCCTCCCACAATCCAAAGACATGCTCCTGTCTAGATTGGCCCTAGTATGTTTATGTATGAATGTGAGTTAAGGATATTAGATTATAAGCTCCTTGAAGGTAGGGACTGATGTGAATGTACAATATACACTATATTGTCAAACGTATTGTGACGCCAGCCTTTACACGCACATGAACTTTAATGGCATCCGAGTCATAGTTCGTAGGGTTCAATATTGAGTTGACCCATTCTTAGCAGCCATAACAGGTTCACCTCTTCTGGGAAGGCTGTCCATAAGGTGTCTATGGGAAAGTTTGACCATTCTTCCAGAAGTGCATTTGTGAGGTCAGGCACTGATGTTGAATGAGAAGGCCTGGCTCGCAGTCTCCACTATAATTCATCCCAAAGGTGTTCTATCGGGTTGAGGTCAGGACTCTGTGCAGGCCAGTCAAGTTCCTCAATCCCAAACTCGCCCATCCATGTCTTTATGGAACTTGCTTTATGCACTGGTGCACAGTCATGTTGGAACAGGAAGGAGCCATCCCCAATCTGTTCCCACAAAGTTGGGAGCATGAAATTGTCCAGAATGTCTTGGTATGCTGACACCTTAAGAGTTCCCTTCACTGGAACTAAGGGGCCAAGCCCAACCCCTGAAAAACAACCCCACACCATAATCCCCCCTCCACCAAATGATTTGGACCAGTGCACAAAGCAAGGTCCATAAAGACCTGGATGAGCGAGTTTGGGGTGGAGAAACTTGACTGGCCTGCATAGAGTCCCGACCTCAACCCAATAGAACACCTTTGGCATGAAGTAGAGCAGAGACTGCGACCCAGGCTTTTTCATCCAACATCAGTGTCTGACCTCACAAATGCACTCTGGAAGAATGGTCAAACATTCCCATAGACACTCCTAAACCTTGTGGACAGCCTTCCCAGAAGAGGTGAAGCTGTTGTAGCTGCAAAATGTGGGCCAACTCAATGTTGAACCCTGAGAAATAAGACTGGGCTGCCATTAAAGTTCATGTGCGTGTAAAGGCAGGCGTTCCAGACTCCCAATACTTTTGACAATATAGTATATATATTAAGCTCTGTGTAAATTGCTGGCGCTATATAAGTACCTGTAATAATCAAATAATAGGTGTGAAATTGCCTACAGCAAAATCAGTATGTGTATTTTGCTGTATAATTATAACATTGTTTCCCTTTTTTCTCTTTCTCTCTCTCCTTTGATCTCTCTCTTTCTCTCTCTCTCTCCCTCTGTCCTTTTCTCGTTTTCTTCCTTCTTTACCCTCAATAGGATTGTGGAACTACATCCAGTAATGTCACCTGACCCTCCTCCATGCCTTGTTCCTGTTACCCCAGATGTTCTCATACCATCGAACTGTATGACCAGCCAAGTATAGGGTTCAACGGCGCTCATCGGAGTCTCACCAACTGGACGGTGCCCAAGAGCCATGAGAGTGTGATCCCTTTGCACTGAATATCCGTATGCACGTCAGAGACAAATCTCCTGCCTTTACCATCACTCTGACACTGGTAACATATTGTGAGAATTTTTACAGATTTTGACACCAAATTCTAACAGATCAAAAGTGATTTCATCATAGTAGTGTTATTTACCATGCTCGTTATTCGTATGTGTGCGTTCATACCTTCATTTTTGCAACAAAAGGAGCACCTATAACATTCCCTCTGTTTCCTTACAGATCATCTGAGCAATTCTGTATATAAAACGTAGGGCCTAATTATACAGTATCTCACAAAAGTGAGTACACCCCTCACCCTTTGCTACAATGTAAAGTAGTGAGTGTACAGCTTGTATAACAGTGTAAATTTGCTGTCCCCTCAAAATAACTCAACACACAGCCATTAATGTCTAAACAGCTGGCAACAAAAGTGAGTACACCCCTAAGTGAAAATGTCAAAATTGGGCCCAAAGTGTCAGTATTTTGTGTGGCCACCATTATTTTCCAGCACTGCCTTAACTCTCTTGGGCATGGAGTTCACCAGAGCTTCACAGGTTGCCACTGGAGTCCTCTTCCACTCCACCATGACGACATCACAGAGCTGGTGGATGTTAGAGACCTTGCGCTCCTCCACCTTCCGTTTGAGGATGCCCCACAGATGCTCAGTAGGGTT
This sequence comes from Glandirana rugosa, assembly GCA_018402905.1. Lineage (NCBI taxonomy): Eukaryota > Metazoa > Chordata > Amphibia > Anura > Ranidae > Glandirana > Glandirana rugosa. Next base: position 1,136,634 of record BLSH010482098.1, on the reverse strand, counting down.
TAGGTCTGGAGACATGCTTAGCCAGTCCATCACCTTTACCCTCAGCTTCTTTAGCAAGGCAGTGGTCATCTTGGAGGTGTGTTTGGGGTCGTTATCATGTTGGAATACTGCCCTGCGGCCCAGTTTCCGAAGTGAGAGGATCATGCTCTGCTACAGTATGTCACAGTACATGTTGGCATTCATGGTTCCCTGGATGAACTGTAGCCCCCCAGTGCTGGCAGCACTCATGCAGCTCCAGACCATAACACTCCCACCATGCATGACTGTAGGCAAGACACACTTGTCTTTGTACTCCTCACCTGGTTGCCGCCACACATGCTTGACACCATCTGAACCAAATAAGTTTATCTTGGTCTCATCAGACCACAGGACATGGTTCCTGTAATTCATGTCCTTAGTCTGCTTGTCCTCATCAAACTGTATGTGGGCTTTCTTGTGCATCATCTTTAGAAGAGGCTTCCTTCTGGGATGACAGCCATGCAGACCAATTTGATGCAGTGTGCGGCATATGGTCTGAGCACTGATAGGCTGACCCCTTCAACCTCTGCAGTAATGCTGGCAGCACTCATATGTCTATTTCCCAAAGACAATCTCTGGATATAACGCTGAGCATGTGCACTCAATTTTGGTTCATCATGGTGAGGCCTGTTCTGAGTGGAATCTGTCCTGTTAAACCACTGTATGGTCTTGGCCACCATGCTGCAGCTCAGTTTCAGGGTCTTGGCAATCTTCTTATAGCCTAGGCCATCTTGATGTAGAGCAACAACTCTTTTTTTCAGATCCTCAGAGAGTCCTTTGCCATGAGGTGCCATATTGAACTTCTAGTGACCAGTATGAGAGACTGAGAACGATAACACCAAATTTAACACACCAGCTCCCCATTCACACCTGATACCTTGTAACACTAACTAGTCACATTACACCGGGGAGGGAAAATGGCCAATTGGGCCCAATTTGGACATTTTCACCTAGGGGTATACTCACTTTTGTTGCCAGCGGTTTAGACATTAATGGTTGTGTAGGGTCCTCTTCCACTCCTCCATGACGACATTTCGGAGCTGGTGGATGTTAGAGAACTTAGAGGTGTACTCACTTTTGTTGCCAGTGGTTTAGACATTAATGGCTGTGTGTTGAGTTATTTTGAGGGGATGGCAAATTTACACTGTTATACAAGCTGTACACTCACTACTTTACATTGTAGCAAAGTGTCATTTTTTCAGTGTTGTCACATGAAAAGATAGAATAAAATATTTACAAAAATGTGAGGGGTGTACTAATTTTTGTGAGATACGGTATATGAAAACCCTTGAGGTTGATCATCAATTCCCATAGCTTCAGTTGTTCGGTGATAATTTGTAACTCATTTTTACTGTACTTTAACAATATGATTCAGTGAAATCTATTTTTCAGCTAACTTTCTTCAGTCTGCAAAACCTTCCGCACAGTTTTTTACTGAAACTATTGTCAAAAATATTCCTCACCCTAAACCTTTTGTAATCCATATCTAATCCAAGGAAGAACTTCATAAAGTTTTCATTTGCTTACCTATATCTACCCAATCTTGTAGATATGGATTAAAAAGCCCATGGAATTTCACAGAGGATCATAAAATAATTAGTCTCCTTAAAGTGCACCTGTCAGTAGACAAATTTCTGCAAAAGAAGATGATAGGAGAGGATCGGAGCTATTCTTTGTTTTTCCTTTTATGAAGGTTTTAGAGTATTTTGAAAGTCACAATATTAAAGTGGACCTGACCCAGACTAAAACACACCTAAGATAACAACAGTTCTGTGTTTGTCTACAAATACAGTTTGGACCTAGGATCCAAGGGGCTTTACAGGGACACTGTGTCCCTGTGAAGCTCCTTGGATCCTAGGTCCAAACTGTACTACAAACTGTACTACAGTAGAGGCTTTGGCATTTGGTAGCTGAATGATGGGACACAGCTTAAAGTAAAATATACTTTAAATGTAAGTTCACCTTTACAGAAAATCTGTAAGGGGAACTTACAGTAGACCCCCCTCCTAATCGTACCCGGTCCTACTAACCTGGAGTCCAGATCGTATAGCCGCTTTACCAGTCCAGGGATTTTTAATCCCCGCGGCTTTCTCTTCTTTTCACCTGCGGTGATAGGACAAGCTATGTGGGTTCTGATTGGTCGACGTGGCCCATGTGATGCCGCCGACCAATTAGAATGCTCCTATATGTACTCCCTTATGAGGTACGTTTAGGAAATTAAGCCGAGGGCCCTGGACCAGTGAGGTGGCTATACAAGGTCTCCTAGTGGGTGATCGTCGGGCTCCAGGTCAGCAGGACCGGGGGGGGGGGGAATGAGGAGAGGGTCCAGTGAAAATTCACCTTACAGATTTTTCTGTAAAGGTGAATTTACCCTTTATAGTGTTACTAAACCCAGGACCCTGCATTCCCTATATCTGGTCTCCCACAGAACACGGAAATGCAATTATTTTAGTAAATATAAACTGCTGAATACTTTTTCTCATCAGCAGTATATAGCAGTCTTGTGACTTCTATCAGTGTCTGGTTAAGCTTGTAAGAGGAGTTTTCATACTGCACTGAGCTGTCCTATCAGGCTGCAGGACCCCTGACCCTGGACAGTGCTGATTGGCCCTGTGCTGATTGCATGCACTCTCCCAAGAAAAATAAAACCTCACTAGCAATACATACCAAACTGAGCATGTGCAGCCTGACTCCAAAGTGTCTCTCTTATCCAGTATAGACAGCAGATGGCGCTAACCTAGATTCATTAGAAATAACAGGTAGTGTAAAAATAAATAAATTATGTGTACTGAATAAATGAGTGAAGGTAGTTAAAAATGTGCCTGTGATACCTGCGTATATATAATGTTATACAATCACATTAAAAATTATTATGTATCAAACGTAAAAAATATATATATATATATAGACTTCTTGCAGGTTAAGTATGTGGTTAAAGAGATAATCCCTCAAAAAAATGGGCCCAACGTAAAACTAAAGTTGCAAATTATACAAATGAGACCAAGAAAACTGTAAACTAGAGAAGACAACAGGTTAGCAATTCAAAGGCGTCTGCGAATAGTAATTGTTAAGTAGTTCAGAATGTTTTGATATTTTATCTGTTCATCATAAGCAAATGTCTTTATCAATGAAGTTCCAAGAAAATGATTGAAATGGTTTCAAGCAAAACAGGTGTTATAAAATGGTCGTGACAATTCAAAGCATAAGTGACTCCACACGGTGCTCGGTGGGCATAAGTGCCCACCGCTTCCTACGACGTCATATGACGAAACGCGTTAGGCGGGGCCAGAACGCACGTCCGTCACACTTTTTTGACATCATTTCCGGGTTCAGTGGTTCAGCGCTTTGGACCGCAAACCACAGAGAGAGGAAGGGGGACGTCCCTTTCTCAAACAGCAGCCTCGCTGCTGGTTTGTATATGAACCCTGTTTTCTCAATATTCTCAGTTCTTTTACCTAGTTTTTACTCAGTTTTTTAGTCTTCCTAAACTGTGTAAATCTTTTTAATAGTTTTTGCTTGTTGAAATAAAATAATATATTTTTACGGAATCACACTATTTGGATTTTTTACTCCTTTTTACACGCACTGGGGAAGCCTCTCCTTTTTTACCCTCTTGTGACCGGAGGAACTCTCCCGGGGAATAACAAAGACCGGACCGATCCAGGACCACCAGGAAAGGGTACCATTACCGGTGCGACCATCGTTGAGGCATCTTCCTACCCCCATCCAGGGCAAAGGTCCCTACACGCACGCTACCCCTGCAGGGGTGCAGGTTTCTGGTAAGTAGGGACCCAGGAGGGGAGCACCGTGTGGAGTCACCCATGCTTTGAATTGTTACATCCATTTTTAACACCTGATTGCTTCAAGTCATTTCAATCATTTTCTCGGAACCTCATGAGGGAAGGGGAGCACCGTGTGGAGTCACTTATGCTTTGAATTGTCACGACCATTTTATAACACCTGTTTTGCTTGAAACCATTTCAATCATTTTCTTGGAACTTCATTGATAAAGACATTTGCTTATGATGAACAGATAAAATATCAAAACATTCTGAACTACTTAACAATTACTATTCGCAGACGCCTTTGAATTGCTAACCTGTTGTCTTCTCTAGTTTACAGTTTTCTTGGTCTCATTTGTATAATTTGCGACTTTAGTTTTACGTTGGGCCCATTTTTTTGAGGGATTATCTCTTTAACCACATACTTAACCTGCAAGAAGTCTATATATATATATATTTTTTACGTTTGATACATAATAATTTTTAATGTGATTGTATAACATTATATATACGCAGGTATCACAGGCACATTTTTAACTACCTTCACTCATTTACTACCTGTTATTTCTAATGAATCTAGGTTAGCGCCATCTGCTGTCTATACTTGATTTTTACTTTTTCCCAATAGGGATTTCATGCAGGGCAGCTTCCTGTGTTATTTATAGTATACCTTATATGCATAACCAACTGTATTCTTGGCGCGGTATTTTCCTTCATACTTTTTATCTCTCTTATCCAGACCTGTTCTGGAGTCAGTGGAAAAGGGGAGGATCTGTGTATACAAGATTAAACAGCCTTTTTGCACAATGCACAAGATTAACCCCTTAGGTTCCACAGTGAGTATAACAAGCATGCCTTAATGCATATACACACTGATTTTACTGTTGTGGGTTTAGTAACACTTTAATTTTAAAACTTTAAAATTACATTTGCTGCATAGGAGAAGGTGCCACACATTCAACTCTTTTTCGGGTATAATGGTGTCTTTTGTGCCTCTCCTGTTTTAGCTTTCACTTGCTCTCTTTGACATGGTAGCTTAGCTTTACCAGCAGATATCCCCTTGTCTTTATTTATATATTATAGGTACTTATATAGTGCCTTCAATAATTTATGCAACACTATATATATATATATATATATATATATATATATATATATATAATACATTTACACCAGTCCCTGCTCTCAACGGAATTACAGTCTAAGGTCCCTAACTCACATTCATACATAAAAATACTAGGGCCAATTTAGACAGGAGCTAACCTACTAGCGTGTCTTTGAAGTGTGGGAGGAAACCAGAGTACCTGAAGAAAACCCACGCGGGCACAGGGAGAGCATGCAAACTCCAGGCAGGTAGTGCCATGGTTGGGATTCGATCTGACGACCCTAATGCTGTCTTTTGAGAAGTTTGCTTGCCACTAGTGAGCCTCTCTGGACAATGAAATGGCAAAGGGTGATGCTTAGCTATGAAGTCAGAACAAGTCCTTCCATCACATCAACTAAATGTTCATCTGCCTAGGAGAAGTTGCCAGAAGATTCTCCTAGGATTGTTCCTACCACAAGAGGAAGAGATTTGTTCTATGTATGTGGTATCTTTTAAGAGCTGAGTGGAGGAAGTTCTTTATGACCTTTACCCCCAGATAACAGCAGAGGGAATTTATTCCTAGCCCAGTAAGACCTAATTCACATGGACCCCGAATAGTGTGTTTGGCGGGCATTTTTTGTGCCTACCAACTGACAAATGGCTCTATATGGCATTGCTTTGCACTTTAACAACCCAACCGATGCATGCAACATTCAGGCCACCCTACTCCATTCATTTCCATTGCCTCCCTTCAGTTGGGAAGTGTTTATGGGGTGGTCCAAAGATACCTGCATGGGGTTGCTATTTGCTCATTTATATCCATGGTCTGCATGAACTTAACCCAACAGCAACTGCCTTCATCAAGGTTGGTTGAATGAGCTGGGGCATCATTTCATGTGTAGGAAACCTACACCTAACTCACCTAACCTTCTAACACTGCCCCAGAGGAGTTTAAAGGTGTGGATGGGCAGGGCAGAACTTTTGTGAAATACACTAAAACCTTCAAGTTGATTACAACAAAAGCAGAGACAACCTACCCTGCTTCTTGGCAGCTTGCTGTATGCTGCAATGTAATAGGTGTACATTAGGGTTAGGTGGTACTGGGGGTCTCTGTGGGACTCCCCAAGCCTCATCATGTGCGATGTTGCACAAATAGCTATCATGGTGTAAATCCAACTGTCTGTGTACCAACCCAACAGTACAGTTAAGTAAAAACACCTCCCAGGCAGGCTGCAGCCTAACCCACCTCGATTGCTAAATTTGTATTTTCCCCTCTCATTGGTGATGTCAGACCACTCATTAACTGCTGCCCGTCTAGCTGCACCTATCATGAAATAATAAGTACCTTTCCAACAACACAGATATTTGTTGCAACGCAAGGGTCCTTTCCACCGTTGCGCTGTGTTATCATTTTGAATGGACCGTCAATGAACCTACATAGCGGTACCATTTTGAACGGCACTCCAACGAAGTTTCACAGTGCAACTATTTTGATTGGAACGCCAATTAACCCACATAGTGGTACCATTTTGAATGGAACTTCAATGAAATTTCACAGTGGAACTATTTTGATTGGAACTCCAATGAACCTACATAGTGGTACCATTTTGAACAACACTCCAATGAAATTTCATAGTTGAACTATTTAGATTGGTACTCCAATGAACCTACACAGTGGTATCATTCTGAATGTAACTCCAGTTAGCCCACACAGTGCACCACAACATCCATTTCAGCCACCCTACAATGCACAGATTGTTCATATCTCTGCATTGTGGTGTGCTGCCTTGGGAAAAAAGGTGCAGGTCTGGTGAAACCTGCATTGGCGTCTGTTGACAACTCATTTAAAATGAATAAGATGAATGTGGTAACACACTGCAACAATTTGCATTCCATTATGTGATCAGTGGAGCAGAAGAAGGGATGTGCGTAAAAAAACTTGATCTCCAGGCCCAGATGCTTTTAATCAGAGAAAAAAGTTTCCACTAAAAGAGATTTTTCCAGGTGGAAAGGTTAAAGCAGGCCTTGTGGCATATATCATTTTCTATTATAAGTGCACGTATGTTGTGTAAAGTGCAAGTTTTATACTTACAGGTATTTATTACCTCTCACGAAGATCATAGTAATGGAATTCCCCCTCTGACTGGGCTAAACTCTCTTAATGCCCAGAAGGCCAGATCCATCTTTTTTAGATACCATCTAGGGTCAGCATCAAATTTCAGATCTTAGATACAAAGTTACAATGTAAAGTCTAACTCAGCCATTCTCGACCAGGGTTCAGTGGTTGCTAGATGCTCTTTGAGCTGTGACTGATTGACCTTTGATTTGATGGTGCCTCCATAGGTCAAGGGTTAATGCCACTTGGCAGAGCCAGCTGCATGACACCAATGATCTTTTGAGCTGTCTGTAAAGGTGGCATTCTCACCACCACCACAAAAAGGACATTCTTTCCAACCACCAATAAAGGGACCTTTTTCCCACTGACCACAATGAACTGGTTTTTGGAAGGTTTCCCCGAGACCTGAAAATTATTTCAAGGGTTCCTATGGGGTTAAAAGATTGGGAAAGTCTGGTCTAACTGATCACTGTGGGTGGGGAGACTAAAGAAATGCTTATTTTTTGCCTACAAGAGGATGTTGAGATCATTCTCTCCGATTCCTTCTCTTAACCCAGGTAAACTCACTTGGCTGGAGCTTAAATACTGGCTTTTTGATGATTTATACAGGTGTATATTGTGACATCAGCATAAACAATACCTGGACCAGCAATGATACCAATTTAGAATTGCTTAGCCTTTGGTGTCCACAGCCCTTAGAAATCAGGCATTGACTTCCTCAAGCACCCTAACGTGCACTTGGGTTATGGGGAAGGAGGATCTGTCACATGCTGTACATTATCTTCACAATTCTCTTGTACCCTCTTGTACTCTCTCATACCCTATTATTTTGTACTCTTTTGTACCTTGTTATCTTGTTCAGTGTTGTCCCATTCTGTTCATGGCATGGGTATGAAAAACTGGGCTAAACTTTTCAGGTATGCCAGGTAGCACATACATATGTAAATTTTCTGTATATTCCAATAGAGACGCCACTAAAGCACGACTGAAGCAAAAGTTCTGTCTCCTAGACCCTTAGTGGAGTCTCCATAGAAACACACAGAAAACATTAAGGTTGATGCATTTATATAGTATTTGGGGACAAAAAACAGGATGACTAAAATTGAACAGAAAACGCACAGCAGAGCTTGAAATAACTACTTTAGAACATCCTTGGTCCAACAAGGCAATCGCTCTGGTATTCTTACCCTCATATACCGCACAAAACTGTCCCCAGTATCCCCAAGTGAATATAAGCAGTTGATGGGCGTGAAGATGATTGCCTGAAGTCCAAAAATTATCTAAACTTTAGTGGCTTCTCCGCAGAAATATACAGAGAATTTATATTCGTATGTACCACCTGCATTGGGTTTGAGCGAATACCTGGAAAGCTCAGACCAGGTTTTCATAACCATGCCAAGGATACAGCATGTGCCAGATCCTGCCTCCCTGTAAGTACATGTCAGGATACAAGAGAGCCGTGAAGATCCTGATGGGGAAGAATTCGGTTTCACCTGACCTAAAATGAAAAAAAAAATGTATTACATGGATCTTAGCATTTAGGATCCTGATGGGAGCCACTTAGCCACTCCTGGTTTACCAGCCTGTATCCATTCGGTGGCGCCTCCATGGATAGCCCACCAGTAGAAGGAACATGCTGAACAGGAACAAGCATATGACTGTTATTTACACCTTATGCTCCCCCCTCTCTGATCCACCTATGAGCTTTGAGCAGTGTTTCCCTTTTAAATTAACACTTGAGATGGTGCAGCCTTCACAACAGGCAGCTATGAACGCAGACATGTTGTAGCTGTATCACTTTCTAACGGTGTGATTTCTATTATTTGTACATTTTTGTATGTGCTGCACACAATGATGGCTTCTATTAAAATTGATACTGTCTTGTAATAATGCTTTGCAGTTGTTTCTGGGTGTACATTTACCACGTGGATACAACAGGATACGAATAGGAAAAATATTTCATTTTACGTTTCGTAATAATGTTCTGTCATAGTTAAAATTATCTTCGGTAGTAACACACGTCGTGTATGTTTTTACATGTTTATTATCTTTAGTGTGGCAATCTTTCACTATGTCGATGTTGTACAGACGCAAGTATCGACGGACAACACTTCCGACGTGGTAGAGTTCACAATTAAATTTTCCCTTTGTGACGAGTTTCGAGTATCCACCTAGTCTCTCCCCCCTCGTATTCCACATTTATTGTCAGTATACGAACAAGGACAAGTCGTACAAGGAAGATGACCACCCGATAGGTACCTCCGCGGTGGCTTACCTATGTCCGACCATTTGGTCC
>BLSH010482098.1:1078448-1111302 GCA_018402905.1 Glandirana rugosa | reverse complement strand
TTGCAAGGAAGAATGGGCAAAAATGTCTTCTCTAGATGTGCAAAGCTGGTAGAGACTTCCCGAAAAAGACTTGCAGCTGTAATTGCAGGGAAAGGCGGTTCTACAAAGTATTGACTCAGGGGGGCTGAATACAAATGCACCCCACACTTTTCACATATTTGTAAAAAAAAATTGAAAACCATTTATCATTTTCCTTCCACTTCACAATTATGTGCCACTTTGTGTTGATCTATCACATAAAATCCCAATAAAATATTTATGTTTTTGGGTGTAACATGACAAAATGTGGAAAATTTCAAGGGGTATGAATACTTTTTCAAGGCACTGTACATAATAAAGGCCTTGCTTACATATTTGTAACACTCCACAGCATGGTTACCTTGAAATTCCCTTTATGGGTGGTGTAAAGTTCCTTGAAGTGGTGTTCTGGAGTTGGAATATCTGGCCACATCTTTCTCTTGAGGAACCTACAAGGACAGACACGTGTCAGTGATATAAGTATGCAGCATGCAGCTATCATACACTACTTCTTCAATGGTTTCATTTACCTTCTTTGATAAACAACCATCAAAAAGATGCCAGTTAGTACCACAATGCCGGCACAAACAAACAACACGATGTGAATCTCATCAAACCCTTGAAAAAAAAAAAATCCAAAATGAATAATTAGTCATTTGATTAGTCTTTTTGTGTGTTTAATGCTACATACCTGCTCTGGGATTACATATCAAAAGCTAAACTAAAGCCCAGCTCCAGCCAATAATATTTTAAGTCTTAACAAGATTTGGAGAGGGTTATAAGCTCTGTCAACATTTTATTGCTGTCTATGTCCCTGTTTCAGAGGAGTTAGACCAGGGGTCTCCAAACTTTCTAAACAAAGGGCAAGTTTACTGTCCCTTAGACTTTAGGGGGCTCGACTGTGGCCATTGAAAGTTAAAAATGTCCCCGGCATCAGTGGGAGTAAACAATGCCCCATTTTTGGTGTCGGAGAAAGGAATTGCTCCCCATTGTTGGTGTCATTTAGTGGCAAGAATCATGCCCCATTGTTGGTGTCATTGGGAGGAACTGTTCCCTATCGTTGGTATCATTGGGCGGAACTGTGCCCCATTGTTGTCATTGGGTGTTATTATGCCCCAATGTTGGTGTCAGAGAATGAAATATGGCCCCAAGGGCCGGATAAAAGCAAGCAAAGGGCCGCATCCGGCCCCCCCGGGCCACAGTTTGGAGGCCACTGAGTTAGACTTACATCCCAGTAACTTTAAGCCTCTTCCTAAAGCTTAGTACACGTTCAGGAAATCGTACGAAAATGACCACTTTTGCAGCGATCGTCCGATAATCTGATCGTTAGTACACAGCTTTCTAGAGCTGATCACGACAGTCCATCTGAAATTATCCGAAGGGACAAACGGAATTTTTTTTTCATATAATACCAGATCATATGATTTTCATTCAATCAGCATAGTTTTCGTCCGAAAATACAATACAATACACTTCCGAAGCTGTATTCTGTTGTACGAGAATTTTGTAAATTGAGTAACCTCTTCAGTTTCGATATGAGACTAGCATGCAAAAAAATAACAGATGATCCTTTGTCTGATAATCTCATTGTCTGTATGATGATGTGCATGCATTTGTGTGCATTTTGGTGCATCTTGCCTAGGGCAGCCCATTCATTTCAATGGGCTACCCTACATATGAAAAATGCACGCTGCAAGCACATGTTTTTAAAATGGCGCCACACCAAAATTCATGGTTCTTTGTTACCATGCGTTTTAGTGTGTGATTCCACATGCACATTAGCCATTTCTGGACCGCCCCACACAGATATACTGTGGCAGGGAAGCCCTCCTATGCAAAATCACGCACTTGTATGTGATTTCGTGCACTGGGCACTCCGCCGGCAACCCACTCCTGCTGTGATTGGACACAGCGGGAGCCAATCAGCGGGTCTTGCGGACCCAATGTTCACCGACTCCCCGCGATCATTCTCAGGAGAGGCAGACCGCCGTTCTTTGAGAGGAGAAGATGGGGATCTTGTGTTTCTGCTAAGCAGGAACACAGATCTGTCTTCCCCCAGTCAAAGCACTCCCCCACGCAGTTAGAAAGCACCCCCCTAGGAGCACATTTAACCCTTTGATCACCCCTGATGTTAACCCCTTCCCTGCCAGTGTCATTAATACAGTGACAGTGCATATTTTTTAGCACTGATCACAATATTGGTGTCACTGATCCCCAAAAAGTGTCACTTAGTGTCCGATTGGTCCGCCGCAATGTCGCAGGCCCACTAAAAATTGCTGATCACAGCCATTACTAGTAAAAAAAAAAAAAAAAAAGAATAAATAAAAATTCTATAAATACATCCCATAGTTTGTAGACGCTATAACTTTTGCGCAAACCAATCGATATACACTTATGGGGATTTTTTTTTACCAAAAGCATGTAGCAGAATACATATTGGCTTAAATTGATGAATAAATTAGATTTTTTTTTATTGGGAATGTTTTATAGCATAAAGTAAAAAATATTGTTTTTTTTTTTTTTAAATTGTCGCTCTTTTTTTGTTTATAGCGGTGATCAGAAATGACGCAGAGGGGATCAAATACCACCAAAAGAAATCTCTATTTGTTGGGAAAAAAGGACAGAAATTTTATTTTGGTACAGCGTCCCACGATTGCACAATTGTCAGTTAAAATAACGTAGTGCCGTGTTGCAAAAAATGGCCTGGTCATGAAGGGGGGTAAACCTTCCAGGGCTGAAGAGGTTAGTAAGGTGCGTTGAGGTGCTATTAGAAATGAATGGCACACTAAGTGCATGCTTTTTGTGGGCTGTGGGAATTCACACAATTTTGCATGTATTCCCACATCGCACAAATGTGAACCCAGCCTTGGAACACATAGAAGGGGATTAGAGAACATATGGCCCATGTATTTGGACACACTCACCACTGGATGTCTGATAAGTAGTAAAGATGCCCGTGCTCCAATACCCATCGTATGGATAGTCTGCTTTCGTTCTCACACTAATTTTATACTCAGAATGCCTTTTAATGCCAGCAAGAAACAACTTCACAAAGCCATTCTCTGAATCCACCTGAAATGAAGAAATTATACTGTCTATACAATTATACCAATACACAGGCTGTGTAGGTCTATACCAAATGTACTGTTAGAAATTGAGCGCAAAATGTTTTAATAAATTGTTTTTAAAGTGGCTGTAAACCTCAGATATGAACAAAGCATATCCTTCCATAGTGTGTACTTGTCTCACTCTAGAGCACTAAGTGTCATTTCTGTCTGTTGCTTCATTCCTCTGCTATCATCATGAGTCACTTCTCATATGTTTGCCTGACACCAAGAGAAAAAGAGGTGACAGAGGAGGGAGCTCAAGCTGATTAACAGCCTCAGCTCTATTCTGTATGCTGTGTGAAAGGGGGGGTCCATTCTCTCCAATCAGCTCTCAGAGCTCTCCTCGCTGAGCTCTGCAGAGTGTAACTTCAGCTCTCTGCTCCCTTTTTTCTAAACTCTCATACAAGCTTTCTAAATTCAGCACGGATGTAGAGAAGAGAATACTTCAGATAAACAGGTACAACTTATGTAGGAGGATTTGTTTCATATCTGTGTATCACCTGATTATAGTCCCTTCACTGGGTATATGTAAGGGTTTACAACTACTTTAATGAAATAATGTATGGTTTACACATGTGATAGAGGGACAGCAACAAAAAAAAATTGTCTGGCGCAGGGTCAGCTTCTTTTTTCGACCATAGCAATGGAATATAAAAGTAGAACAAACCGGGTTGGCCGCACTTCTAAAATCTCCTTTATTAATGTAGCGACACTCCCCGTAGGGGCTGTTGAAAGTTGTGGTCCACCTGTCACTTCTGCCCAGCCCGTCATTCACTCCTCAATCACCCTTGAGACAATGAAAAGTCCTGTGATTTGTTTTTGTTGTTTTATTCAGGGGATTTGAACTTGGATGGGTAAGGGGTTTATGGGATGCCCAGAAATCATTTATGGGATCAATAAGTGATCAATAGGAACTTCTATGTGCACTTTACAGTTCAGTCTCTTCTATCACATCACTTGCTTGCAGAACGTTACTCTCTATCTCTCTCCAGCACAACACTTGCTTGAAGGTACAGCTAGCACATGGTTAGGCCCAACTCTGTCTTAGTCAGGCCTTAGTGACTCCCATTTGAAGGCAGGGACAGTGGGCCCCTTTAAGGTAGCAATGATAGAAATAGCAAAGTCTTTAGTGCTAACTGCCCTGTGGTGGACTACTGCTCCCAGTAAGCCCTCTTCAGGCCCTACCAGCCCTCCTGGCTGCAGCTGCCCAACTCCACTGCCCGTGACATCACAGGCTCTACACTCATTCCAGATTGCATCCTCCCAATCTGCTCTGGCATGCCTCCCCAGCGTTCCTGGCTGTGCATGTCACTCACCAACGACCAGTGGATCCCTCCTGGAGACTTGCCTGGCAGTACTCTAAACTGTCTTCTCCTGCTCCTGGCCAGGACACCCCTGTGGTTTGAACGAGGGTCCCATCCATTCCTGAGCCCCAGGCCCAAGGTCACCCCCCCCAGACTGGAGAGCTCCCTCAAAGGCCCCAACAGCCTAGCACTCTATCTCCCAGTTCTTCCACCCGAACTCTCCTCCCTAGCCGGGCTGACCCCGGATATTTCAAGGAGGCCTGCCCCCTGTCAATCCAAGTTGGGGATTGGTCTGGGCTCCCTGAGACACCCCAGACAGCTCCACCTCTCTCCCCGCCTCTTCTTCTAGAATCCTCCAGAAGAAAGAAAGAGGTAACGGTGAAGTGATGCCGTCTGTGAGTCACCGGCTGCTACTATAGGCCACTCCCAGCCCACACAGATCTAAACAAACAGGCCTAGCCTCCAGTCAGGCCTGCCTAAATTTACCTATACTCACAAAACCTACCTCTAGCACTACCTAAATAGAGGGAGCTACAATAAGAATCATGTAAAATCACATGTCCACAGACAAGGTAGAGAGACATGCACGGAGTTTGAATAAAATGATAAGCAAAGGGCATACATGACAGGGTGGAAGGAAAACCAGGCAGTAGTAGCTTAAACTGTAGGGGTTGGGGATGAAAGGTCAGGGCTCTTACCTGATAGGATGAGCTGACGGGGTGATGGGGAGGAGCAGGAGAGATAGTAGTTGAGGGAAGGAGCGAAGGGGCATCACTTGCAGTCTGGAAATCGTAGGAGGAACGTCCCTCCCTCCCGTCTTGGTGAAGATGTCTCGTTAGAGTTCCTGAAGAGGATGGGGTACTTGATGAGGTTATACAACATGAGGTATATTGATGAAACGGTGGAACCCATCCTAGGTATGGAGTCCTCCGGTTGGTCTTGTTAAATTTAGACTGACCAGGTAGTTAAGATGGTAGGAGTCTGTGGTCAGTTAGGATAGTTCTCGAGGTGGTGTTGGAGGCTGGGGACAGAACCTAACTTAATGGTATCAAAGATTCCAAAGTTGTGGGTGATGTCGTCAAGGATCTGCAACCATTTCTTCTTCTTTGAGCTGGAGTGTTTATGAATGACTTATGTTCAATTATGGTTTTTTGGTTTAATAAAAGGCTGAACCGGCCATTTAACCCCAACGCTTTTTTGGTGTCGTTATTGAAGATGGGGGGGTGGTTAGGTAATATGGGTACCAGGTGTGATCTGAACTACCCTACTCAAGCATTAGTAGAAAAAGATCTATCGCCTATTAGGAGAAAATCCTGCATTCTCTGCACTTTCTAGTGCTATTTGTGTGTTCACGCGCACGCGCGTGAACCGGCTCTATTTCAACTGTGCACACCCTGCAGCAAGTGCTGTCTGATCTACAGCATTTAGTGTGTGTTTCCTGAGCTACCTTTACCTGATTACCTGTTCCTGTAACCTGGCCTGCCTGACCTTGTTGATTTCCGCCTACAACGACCCCCGGCTTGCCTACGACCACTCTCCTGCCTGATCCTCTGATACCTTTGCTGCCCGCCTGTTGATGACCCTGCTTGGACCCTGCTTGGACCCGACTACCCACCTACCTGCTCCTCTTGTACCGCACCGCCAGCCCAGTTCATGACCCAGCCTGTACGACCATGCTACTAGTGCACGAGTGCACCAATGGACTTCCTATCAACACCAGTGATCCAGTCCGACCCTCGTGCCATCCTGCACTCCCGAGCCACCTGTCTACTCTACCAGGGGTTCCCGAGTCAGGGTCGTAAGGGAGGTTGCCCGCTGCATAAGCCAGACTCTTCCACAAGGTACGTGACATTGCATTTCCTAGCAGTCAGCTATGGATAAGTGTTGAGTGAGCGTGAAACACGTTAGTTGTTTTTCTATGAATGCTCTCCACCTTGTCTGTGGATATGTGATTTTACTCATGTGATTCTTAATAAAGGAGATTTTGGCCGTGCGGCCGACCAGATTTGTTCTACTTTTCTATGAAGACAGCCACGAGGTGGACCGGCACCTATCAGTGAGGAAGCAGAGGAGGATCAGCAGGCTGACCTTGAAGTGGTGCTTATCATTCCTTTGCATAGCGATGGGATGATTGAGGTCTAAACAGACACATTTTTCCACAGGAGACAAAATCTCATGCATATGGATGCTTATAGACATCTCCAAAAAGGTCTTGAGGGAGAAAATAGCAAGTAGACAAAAAAAACTGTTTTAGGTGATACTAAGGGCTTGTTTACACAAATGGCAATGACTTCCTCTCCTATGGAAAGTGATCTACACTTGAATCACTTTTTCACAGGCATTTGACAGATGGTGAGGAAGTGATATCTTGCCTTCTCACTGCCTTTGTTAATCCACTAGATGCTGCAGTACCATGCCGCAACCATGTAGATTGCCTGCTGTTTTAGGCAGTAGCAGCTTTGCCCCATTGACTTAAATGGGTTGCATTTGGTGGATGGCAGTGGGACCTGGAATCTGGGAATAGCAGAGTGTGCTATAGTGATTTCCAGCTTCTAGAAGGATCCCACAGGTATGGTGTTTACATATGGTCTAGCTATTAAAAAAATATCCTTGCCTGGCTAAGTAGTTAGCACTTCTGCCTGTCAGCAGTAGGGTCTTTGGTTTGAATCCCAACCATGGCTCTACCTGCCTGGAGTTTGCATGTTCTCCCTGTGCCTTTGTGGGTTTCCTCCTACAGTCCAAAGACATGCTGGTAGGTTAATTGGTTAATTGGCTCCTCTTTAAATTGGCCCTAGTATGTGTATATATGAATGTGAGTTAAGGACCTTAGATTGTAAACTCCTTTAAGGAAGGGACTGATGTGAATGTACAATATAAATATACAGTCAGGTCCATAAATATTGGGCCATCGACACAATTCTAATCTTTTTGGCTCTATACACCACCACAATGGATTTGAAATGAAACGAACAAGATGTGCTTTAACTGCAGACTTTCAGCTTTAATTTGAGGGTATTTACATCCAAATCAGGTGAACGGTGTAGGAATTACAACGGTTTGTATATGTGCCTCCCGCTTTTTAAGGGACCAAAAGTAATGGGACAGATTAACAATCATAAATCAAACTTTCACTTTTTAATACTTGGTTGCAAATCCTTTGCAGTCAATTACAGCCTGAAGTCTGGAAAGCATAGACATCACCAGACGCTGGGTTTCATCCCTGGTGATGCTCTGCCAGGCCTCTACTGCAACTGTCTTCAGTTCCTTCTTGTTCTTGGGGCATTTTCCCTTCAGTTTTGTCTTCAGCAAGTGAAATGCATGCTCAATCGGATTCAGGTCAGCTGATTGACTTGGCCATTGCATAACATTCCACTTCTTTCCCTTAAAAAATGCTTTGGTTGCTTTCGCAGTATGCTTCGGGTCATTGTCCATCTGCACTGTGAAGCGCCGTCCAATGAAGCATTTGGCTGAATATGAGAAAATAATATTGCCCGAAACACTTCAGAATTCACCCTGCTGCTTTTGTCAGCAGTCACATCATCAATAAATACAAGAGAACCAGTTCCATTGGCAGCCATACATGCCCACGCCATGACACCACCACCACCATGCTTCACTGATGAGGTGGTATGCTTTGGATCATGAGCAGTTCCTTTCCTTCTCCATACTCTTCTCTTCCCATCACTGTGGTACAAGTTGATCTTGGTCTCATCTGTCCATAGGATGTTGTTCCAGAACTGTGAAGGCTTTTTTAGATGTTGTTTGGCAAACTCTAATCTGGCCTTCCTGTTTTTGAGGCTCACCAATGGTTTACATCCTGTGGTGAACCCTCTGTATTCACTCTGGTGAAGTCTTCTCTTGATTGTTGACTTTGACACACATACACCTACCTCCTGAAGAGTGTTCTTGATCTGGTCAACTGTTGTGAAGGGTGTTTTCTTCACCAGGGAAAGAATTCTTCGGTCATCCACCACAGTTGTTTTCCATGGTCTTCCGGGTCTTTTGGTGTTGCTGAGCTCACCGGTGCGTTCTTTCTTTTTAAGGATGTTCCAAACAGTTGATTTGGCCACACCTAATGTTTTTGCTATCTCTCTGATGGGTTTGTTTTGTTTTTTCAGCCTAATGATGGCTTGCTTCACTGATAGTGACAGCTCTTTGGATCTCATATTGAGAGTTGACAGCAACAGATTCCAAATGCAAATAGCACACTTGAAATGAACTCTGGACCTTTTATCTGCTCCTTATAAATGGGATAATGAGGGAATAACACACACCTGGCCATGGAACAGCTGAGCAGCAAAATTGTCCCATTACTTTTGGTCCCTTAAAAAGTGGGAGGCACACATACAAACTGTTGTAATTCCTACACGGTTCACCTGATTTGGATGTAAATACCCTCAAATTAAAGCTGAAAGTCTGCAGTTAAAGCACATCTTGTTCTTTCCATTTCAAATCCATTGTGGTGGTGTATAGAGCCAAAAAGATTAGAATTGTGTTTATGTCCCAATATTTATGGACCTGACTGTATACAACCACCTTATTAGGTACGCCTGTTCAATTGCTTAGTAATAGCCAATCACATGGCAGCAACTCAATGCCTTTAGACATCTTGAAGATGACTTGCTGAAGTGTAAACTGAGCATCAGAATAGGGAAGAAAGAGGATTTAAGTGACATTGAACGTGGCATGTTTGTTGGTGCTGAGTATTTCAAATACTGCTGATCTATTGGGATTTTCACGCACAACTATCTCTAGGGTTTACAGGGAAGGGTCTGAAAAAGAGACAATATTCAGTGAGCGGCAGTTGTATGGAGGAAAATGCCTTCTTGATGTCAGAGGTCAAAGGAGAATAGTCAGACTGGTTCGAGATGATAGAAAATGAACAGTAACTCAAATAACCACTTGTTACAACCAAGGTATGCAGAATACCATCTCTGAACGCACAACACATCAAACCTTGAAGTAGATGGGCTACAGCAGCAGAAGACCACACCGAGTGCCACCCCTGTCACCTAAGAACAGGAAACTGAGGCTATAATTTGCACAGGCTCACAAAAAATCTATAATAGAAGATTTCAAAAAGTTGCCTGGTCTAATGAGCCTCAATTTCAGCTGCGACATTCAGATGGTGGGGTCAGAATTTGGTGTAAACAACATGAAAGCCTGGATCCATCCTGCCTTGTATCAACAGTTCATGCTGGTGGTGGTGGTGTAATAGTGTGGGGAATATTTTCTTGGCACACTTTGGGTCCCTTAGTACCAATTGAGCATCGTTTAATCATCACAGCTTCCCTGAGTATTTTTGCTGACCGTGTCCATCCCTTTATGACTACAGTGTCCCCATCTTCTGATGGCTCCTTCCAGCAGGATAATGCACCATGTCACAAAGCTCCAATCATCTCACCACTGGACAATGAGGTCACTGCACTCCAATGACCTCCACACTCACCACATCTCATCCAATAGAGGACCTTTGGGATGTGGTGGAATGGGAGATTCGCATCAAGGATGTGCAGCCGACTGTTTCCAACACCTTGTTGAATCTATGCCACCAAGAATGAAGGCAGTTCAAAGGAGTCCAACCTGGTCCTTGCAAGGTGTACCTAATAAAAGCGGTTGTATACTGGGAAAAAAAAACCTTCAAGGCAAAGGCATAATGAGCTAGTATGCACTGCATACTAGCTTATTATGAAATACTTTCCTCAGGACGAAGCTCCCGCAGGGCTGCCCGGTCCCTGCAGAAGGAGTTGCCATCTTCCCTGTGTGGATTCTTCCGGGTTTGCGGCCCTGGCGATGTGAGTGGCCAGAGCCACGAGACGTCACTCCTGCGCATGCGCACGGGAGCCCATCTTTCCGGCAGACTCTCCAGCAAGGTCCGGCGTGTGCGTCGGGCATTTGCCGGGGACATCACTGCGCATGCGCCGTGACATCAGCGGATGCATTCAAGTGGAATATCTCTTAAACCCTACAGTTTTAAGAGATATTCATTTTACCTACAGGTAAGCCTTATTATAAAATGCCTTTTGGGGGTAAACAATCACTTTAAGTGGCCGGTGAGTGTATGTACAGCAGTGTGTAAATTGAAAGTGCTATAGAAGTACCTGTAATTAATTAATAGTAATAATAAAAGTTACACTAAAAATAACAATTAATAGTAATAATAAAAGTTACACTAAAACTAATTAATAGTGATAATAAAAGTTACACTAAAAATAACAATTAATAGTGATAATAAAAGTTACACTAAAAATAACAATTAATAGTAATAATAAAAGTTACACTAAAAATAATAATTAATAGTGATAATAAAAGTTACACTAAAAATAACAATTAATAGTAATAATAAAAGTTACACTAAAAATAATAATTAATGGTAATAATACAAGTTACACTAAAAATAACAATTAATAGTAATAATAAAGGTTACACTAAAAACAATAATTAATAGTGATAATACAAGTTATACTAAAAATATCAATTAATAGTAATAATAAAGGTTACACTAAAAATAATAATTAATAGTAATAATAAAAGTTACACTAAAAATAACAATTAATAGTAATAATACAAGTTACACTAAAAATAACAATTAATAGTAATAATAAAGGTTACACTAAAAATAATAATTAATAGTAATAATAAAAGTTACACTAAAAATAATAATTAATAGTAATAATAAAAGTTACACTACAAATAATAATTAATAGTAATAATAAAAGTTACACTAAAAATAATAATTAATAGTAATAAAAGTTACACTAAAAATAAATGAATGAAGTACCTTGTTCTTGTGAAACGTCTTGGAGTCCTTCCCTTTGGGGCTTGTATAATCAACTTGATACATCAAACAATCTTTGATATCCTGATCCATCTCTTGGTTCCTGAAGCGGATAATCAATCCCATCGGGCTATTCTGTTCTTCCACTGTGATATTGGTTGGGGGCTCTACATAGACTAAAAACAGAGGGCTGAGTGAGACCTTTGAACTTGACAAAATTTACTGACCTCGGCGCCATTCTATCCATGAAGAAAACTGTGAATTCTGGCAACTAAGCTCCCCTAGAGAGATGACATGGAAAATATTTTCCATCTGACCTCCCTTGGCTCTCGCCTTTGTAAATGGCCAACAACAGACTCATTCAATAAACTTCATGGGGCAAGGTGTCAAGTGCAGGACTTGCCGCAGTTCCTGTCTTCTATTGGGCTGATTTTAGGTCAATTCTGATTTCTAACGTTTGTAAAGGAATATTGCACATATGAATTAACGTTGAAAGCTGTGTGCAAAAAAGACAAGCAGAGGCCAAAGGACTAGTCCCCAATATTGCCTGTGGTCTGACCATGCCTTGTTCTGCACTGTGGCAGGAGGCAGGGCTTTGCCTCCTCTTGTCAGAGCCTCCAGCAAAGAGAAAAGCAAGCAGCACAGTAGTGACAGCACCAAAAAGAACATTTAGCAATACACTTTTATCCCTAGTGTGCACCTCACTGCAACATTTGGCACTAAGATCCAGGCACCAGCAAAAAAAAAAATGATTTGATTTTCCTGTGTGGAAGGAAATTGAGAAACATCTTACCGACATTCTCTTGGATGAGAGTTCGCCAGTATAAAGTGGTATTACTTTCGTTGTCCCACACTGATATGATCTGGTGTTCTATACCAAAAAAACTGACATAGTTCTGTGGAAACTGACACAAGTGCCACCAGGATTCTTCTGAGGCTTTCACCGTTGTTAAATGGCATGACACCCTGTGGGATTAAACAATGATTTTACCATGCTTCATCAGTTTCGGTCACAGTGCAAGCAAATGTTATTAGATAATAGTACACCTTGTTCTCAGCTCCTACTGGGCCAAAGTGCAGAGTGTCCACTCTCTATTGGGCTATAGTGCACAGTACATCCACCTTCTATTTTGCTATAGTGCACACTGTACAGTACATTCACCTTCTATTGGGCTATAGTGCACAATACATCCACCTTCTATTGGGCTATAGTGCACACTGCAGAGTACACCCACCTTCTATTGGGCTATAGTGCACAGTACATTCACATTCTATTGGGCTATAGTGCACACTGCAGAGTACACCCACCTTCTATTGGGCTATAGAGCACACTGCAGAGTACACGCACCTTCTATTGGGCTATAGTGCACAGTACATTCACATTCTATTGGATTAAAGTGCACAATACATCCACCTTCTATTGGGCTATAGTGCACACTGCACAGTACACGCACCTTCTATTGGGCTATAGTGCACAGTACATTCACATTCTATTGGATTAAAGTGCACAATACATCCACCTTCTATTGGGCTATAGTGCACACTGCAGAGTACACACACCTTCTATTGGGCTATAGTGCACAGTACATTCACATTCTATTGGATTAAAGTGCACAATACATCCACCTTCTATTGGGCTATAGTGCACAGTACATCCGCTTTCTATTGGGCTATAGTGCACACTGCAGAGTACACCCACCTTCTATTGGGCTATAGAGCACAGTACATTCACATTCTATTGGATTAAAGTGCACAATATATCCACCTTCTATTGGGCTATAGTGCACAGCACATCCACCTTCTATTGGGCTATAGTGCACACTGCAAAGTACACCCACCTTCTATTGGGCTATAGAGCACAGTACATTCACATTCTATTGGATTAAAGTGCACAATATATCCACCTTCTATTGGGCTATAGTGCACAATACATCCACCTTCTATTGGGCTATAGTGCACACTGCAGAGTACATCCACCTTCTATTGGGCTATAGTGCACACTGCAGAGTACATCCACCTTCTATTGGGCTATAGTGCACAGTACATCCACCTTCTATTGGGCTATAGTGCACAGTACATTCACATTGTATTGGATTAAAGTGCACAGTACATCCACCTTCTATTGGGCTATAGTGCACAGTACATCCACCTTCTATTGGGCTATAGTGCACAGTACATCCACCTTCTATTGGGCTATAGTGCACAGTACATCCACCTTCTATTGGATTAAAGTGCACAATACATCCACCTTCTATTGGATTAAAGTGCACAATACATCCACCTTCTATTGGGCTATAGTGCACACTGCAGAGTACATCCACCTTCTATTGGGCTATAGTGCACAGTACATCCACCTCTATTGGGCTATAGTGCACAGTACATCCACCTTCTATTGGGCTATAGTGCACAGTACATCCACCTTCTATTGGGCTATAGTGCACAGTACATCCACCTACTATTGCGCTATAGTGTACAGTACATCACACAGGAATCCCCAGTGGAACCGAGTAAAAGTGCCTGTAAAATGCTAGTATCCACTCTATTACAGTATTATATGTTTCTGTAATATAATTGTGCCAAATACCTTCTTATTCCGTGACCTGCTGGAGCTGTCTTCCCTGCTCCGAGCACTGCAGGGGGGCAAGATCACCCGCTGACAGCTAGGAGAAGAGGAGGAGAGCAGCAGGAGGTCAGCTGAGCACAAAGCGGCCCTGTACCAAAGGTATTTGGCACAATTATATTACAGAAACATACACAGTTTATATTATATAATACTGTAATAGAGTGTGTTCTAGCATTATACAAGCACTTTAAATTAGGGCTTATTTTCGGGGTAGGGCTTATAGTGCAGCAATCCTTGAAAATCACAGAAGGTCTTATTTTCAGGGTAGGTCTTATTTGGGGGGGGGGCACGGCATTAAACAGTAGTGCCATGTACACTGGCATCAATTAGACAATAGTGCGCAGTTTACACAACTCCTACCGGGTCGTAGCAGAGCAGATCAGATCAGACTTTGATTGGGGCAAAATGCTAGGTTAGACTTCAGTTTTATACTCACTCAGAGCCAAGTGTGTAATTCAGGGTGAATTTGGAAGCGTCAGATGTGTTGCTCTCCCAGAAACAAGTAAGATTAGGTAAGCCCGTTATGAAACAGAAGGGGATCACAGTCTTGTTGTCGATGGCACTGTACACTGGAGGTAAAAAAATAAATGAATTAGAGTATAGAAAGCAATGACTCGCAGGGAAAGCGCAGTGATTGATGATTGATGATTTCTCTGTTTTAGGTGGAATTTTTTTTTCTTTAATAAAATGCCGCTGTTACAAAAATATGGCTTTCTGGTAACTGCATGTGACTTAAAATGATAGTTTTCGGTTTATGAATTCCTTTTTTGCTTTTTTTTTGTTTTTTGTTTTTTAGTTCACATTGGTTTTTAGATTCACCTTTTGCAAAAAAGTAGTAAATGCAGTAACATTAATATTATGATCAATGTGCATTTACAACTTTTTTTTTGTTTGCATTGAAGCCTGCAGAGCATTGCACTCATGACGCATGACTCACACATGCAAGCTCTGCAGGCTTCAGTGCTAGAAAGTCATCGTTTATACCCAGCCTCAGGTTGATATGGAGGTACAGACCTGTTATTATGAGGCTGGAGAAAGTATGGCTGGACTACAAGGGGGCAGGATCATCTTTAACACGGGGCAAAAGGGGCAGCTGCTCCAGGCCCAGTCATTGTTCTGGGGCCCAAAGCAGCTGTTCCTTGAGCCTGCACTGCCAGAAAATAGTTGATAAGTGGATTTGGGAGGGCCCAAGAAAATATTTGCCCAGGGTCCAATCAATATTAACCACTTCAGATCCGCGCTATAGCCAAAGTACGGCTCCAGCGCGGATCTGAAATGCCCGGAGGACGTCCATGGACGTCCTCCACTGCGCATGCTCCCGCGCGCCCCCTGGCGGCAGCGGCGGCGCGCGCGCGTGCGCACCGCACGCTGCGCGAGCGTGCCCGTGGGTCGGGCGGACTCGATGTCCGCCCGGACCCGCCGATCACCTTCAGGAGCCTCAGAACGGGGAACCGCCGTTGTAAACACGGCGGTTCCCCGTTCTGTGACAGGGGACATGCCAGATCTACTGATCCCTGTCACTGGGATCAGTTAGATCTGTCATGTCCCGGCCAGCCCTGCCCCCCCACAGTTAGAACACAGCCAGGGAACATATTTAACCCCTTCACTGCCCCCTGCAGGTTAACCCCTTCACTGCCAATGACATTTATACAGTAATCAGTGGACATTTAAATTTCTGATCGCTGTATAAATGTCATTGGTCCCAAAAATGTGTAAAAAATGTCCGACATTTCCGCCCCGATATCGCAGTACCAATAAAAATCGCAGATCGCCGCCATTACTAGTAAAAAAAATTAAAAAAATAAAAACGCCATAAATCAATTCCCAGTTTGTAGACGCGATAACTTTTGCGCAAACCAATCAATATACGCCGATTGCGATTTTTTTTTTTTACCAAAAATATGTAGAAGAATATATGTCGGCCAAAACTGATGAATAATTTTTTTAATGGATTTGTACTTGAGCAAAAAGTAAAAAATATTGTTCTTTTTTGCAAAATTATCGCTCATTTTTTGTTTATAGCGGCGATCAGAAATGGCGCAGAGGGGATCAAATACCACCAAAAGAAAGCTCTATTTGGGGGAAAAAAAGGACGCAAATTTTATTTGGGTACAACGTCGCACGACCGCGCAATTGTCATTCAAAATGCGACAGTGCTGAAAGCCAAAAATTGGTCTGGGCAGGAGGGGGGTTTAAGTGCCGGGTAAGGAAGGGGTTAAAGATGGCCCTGCAAGGGGGCGAGTTAGAAGGAATTGCAAGCACAGCTCTGCACAGTCCCTCTACTAATGTGGTAGTATTTTATTGGGAGCAATCCAAGTGAATGAATGACACGGCTGTGCCATACACAGTCCTGCTGTATTAATAAAAAAAACACAACATGCTGCTTGAAGGTGTACCCTGTGATTCAGGTAGGGAGGGGGTGGAGGGTAGTTTGGGTGTGGGAGATTATACATGCAATCAAAGGTGAATGGTGCCCTTTGGTGGCCTACATACCCGCCTGAGAGAAGTTAAAAAGAACAAATTATGGTTAATTAAAAGGTTAATGGGAGGAAAACAGGGCCAACTTTTATTTAAAAAGAAACAACTAAAATACATTACAATATTAACAATACCATTACAACATACACTATGTTATCAAAAGTATTGGAACGCCTGCTTTTACACGCACATGAACTTTAATGGCATCCTGACCGCCGAACGACTATAGTCGGCGGTATTTTGAAGTGGAATACCGCTGTTACCGTAGCAGATAGCTACCATAACCCCAGTATCGTTTTTTTCAGCCGGCTTCCCTTTCAGATAAAAGTAGTCTCAGCGGGGGATTCCCCGCAAGATCCGATAGCGGTGGAGATGATCGGGTCCGTTCATCCCAGTATCTGTGAGCCGAGTGAGCGGAAGATGCCGCCCACTTGGCTCCATAACATTGCAGGGCGGAAGCGACATCACAAGTCACTTCCACCCATAGGTCTTAAAGGAGACTTTTTTTTTTTTTTTTTGCATTCAAGTGTAAATATGAGATTTGAGGTCTTTTTGACCCCAGATCTCATATTTAAGAGGTCCTGTCATGGTTTTTCTATTACAAGGAATGTTTACATTTCTTGTAATAGGAATAAAAGTGATCAGAATTTTTTTTTCTTTTAAAGAGCGGTGTAAAAATAAAAAGTAAAATAAATAAGAAAAAAAAAAGTAAAGTGCCCCGTCCCGCCGAGCTCGCGCGCAGAAGCAAATGCATACGTAAGTCGCGCCCGCATATAAAAACGGTGTTCAAACCACACATGTGAGGTATCGCCGCAATCATTAGAGAGATAATTCTAGCACTAGACCTCCTCTGTAACTCAAAACTGATAACCTGTAGAAATGTTTAAATGTCACCAATGGAGATTTTTAAGTTGCAAAGTTTGTCACCATTCTGCAAGCGGGCGCAATTTTGAAGCATGACATTGTTGGGTATCAATTTACTCGGCGTAACATTATCTTTCACAATATGGAAAAAAATTGGGATCATTTTACTGTTGTCTAATTTTTTAACTCAAAAAGTGAATTTTTTTTCCCATAAAAGTCGCTCTTGTAAGACAGCTGTGTAATTACGGTGTGACAAAAAGTATTGCAACGACTGCCATTTTATTCTCTAGGGTGTTAGAAAAAAATATATAATGTTTGGGGGTTTTAAGTAATTTTATAGCAAAAAAAATGGATTTTAACTTGTAAACACCAAGTCCTAAAAATAGGCCCGGTCCTTAAGTGGTTAAGGCCCGTCCGTACACGCGGTCCAATTATCGGCCGAAATTTTCATACGACAGCCTGTCGTCCAATAATCTTACCGTTAGTACGCTCCCTTCGACAGCCAATTTTCATATATCGTCCAATAAAAGCTGGATGAGCTGACTAGAAAATCTTTGTCTGCCGACAAGGCCACGTCCGCTTTTGGGCTCGTATGTACAGAAGTTGGACTAACAAAAGTTGAAAGTACAAACACGCATGTTCGGAACCCAGGAAGTGTTTGGTCATGTAAACATGAAATTAGCGGAAGGGGCCCAAAGGGTGGCGCACAAAAACTGAACTTCCTCTTTATACGCTCGTAGCACGCCACTACGTTCGCATTTGTCGAACGATAATTTTACTAACATCAGTAAGCTAGAAAAAATCCCATAGAGCCGATTTTGGGAAAAATTGGACGTGCAGTCGTACGTTTGTACGGGGCTTTAGGGTTCAATATTGAGTTGGCCCAACCTTTGCAGCTATAACAGCTTCAACTCTTCTGGGAAGGCTGTCCACAAGGTTTAGGAGTGTCTATGGGAATGTTTGACCATTCTTCCAGAAGGGCATTTGTGAGCTCAGGCACTGATGTTGGAGGAGAAGGCCTGGCTTGCAGTCTCAGCTCTAATTCATCCCAAAGGTGTTCTATCGGGTTGAGGTCAGGACTCTGTGCAGGCCAGTCAAGCTCCTCCACCCCAAACACGCTCACCTATGTCTTTATGGACCTTGCTTTGTGCACTGATCCAAATGATTTGGTGGAGGGGGCGGGGACTATGGAGTGGGGTTGTTTTTCAGGGGTTGGGCTTGGCCCCTTAGTTTCAGTGAAGGGAACTCTTAAGATGTCAGCATAGCAAGACAACTTTGTGAGAACAGTTTGGAGATGTCCCCTTCCTGTTCCAACATGACTGCGCACCAGTGCACAAAACAAGGTCCATAAAGGCATGGATGAGAGAGTTTGGTGTGGAGGAACTTGACTGGCATGCACAGAGTCCTGACCTCAACTCGATAGAACACCTTTGGGATGAATTAGAGCAGAGACTGCGAGCCAGGCCTTCTCATCCAACATCAGTGCCTGACCTCACAAATGTGCTTCTGGAAGAATCGTCAAACATTTCCATAGACACTGCTTTTTGCTGTGCTTTCCGCGTTTTTGCCGCTTTTTGCATTTTTTTTGGTTTTTTTTATAATATTTGATTTTATTTTTTGGGAAAATTTTGTTGCTAGGCAGATTTAAAACGCAAAATGCGGTAAAAACATGGTAAAAACACAGCACTTGCATTTTTCTTGCATGCTCATTGAAGTCTATTACACACAAAATGCTGCTTTTTGCATGAAAAAAAGTCCCCAACCCTTTCCAAAAACACAGAGGCACAAAAAAGCATTGATGTGAACGTGTTCCATAGGAACCCATGTTAAAAAAATTCCCTGAATTTGTGCAAACTGCAAAATGCATCAAAAAACACACTAGTGTGAATCGAGCCTAAGACTGGGATGCCATTAAAGTTCATGTGTGTGTAAAGGCAGGTGTCCCAATACTTTTGACAATATAGTCTATCACCAACATTAAATATAAAGAATTTTTTTTTTTTTTACTTTAAGCAGCTTAGTAAATTCGCCCTATCTTTGAGGTAGTACAGTGTTAATTAGGACATCAAATTTCGATTTAGTTTTTGTCATAGTCTTTTGCCTAAAATTACATTTTAGTTTTAGTTGTAATTTAGTCATATGAATTGTTTAAGTTTTAATCATATTTTAGTCCACGAAATGAACACTGTTGCACAGCTGTCATCAGATGCCTTAAGCCTCGTACACACGGGACAACGATCGTATACAACAGGTCGTACGAACGACCGTTGTATGCGAAATCAATCGTTAGTACGCACGATTAGAACAGCCGACGTACGACGGTCGTACAACAGGAGTTGTATGAGGAGACTTGAAAACTTGGTCGTACCAACAAGCGCTCATACGACCGTTGTATCGTGTGTACAGAGAAGTTGGTCCAACAAGTTGTATTGTGCAAAACACGCATGCTCCAAAGTCAGGAACGGCCGGATGCTAACTACATGCACCTGAACGTTCTTCTGTGGTCGTACGATCGTGTAGTGCAGTCAGTATGCTAGATACAACAGCCAACATACGATTTGAGACGATCGGTCGTACGATCGTTGTCCTGTGTGTACGAGGCTTTAGGAGACATACTATATATTGTACTCTGTAGCTCCATAATCAGTCTATTGAATCCTGTGTTATGTAATATAGTAATAGAAGATTGTAAGAGGCGGAAGTCCATACCATATATGTATATGTGTCACCGATACACGCTGTACATAAACAATAGGCATGGCCCTCGCAGCCCTCCCCTTGTCGAGCGTCTGGTGTGCCTGATAAGAAACTGCCTTCCTAGGACACGCTCATCGCCACATTAAAAAATATGTTTTTCTGCCTTCATGTCAAATGTTTTTGTTTTTTATCTAACTGACATTTTTTCATGCCTGATTCAAAATTGTACTCTTACATTTTGGTCAGTTTATATTCTTTTAAATTATTTAAATGACAACATCAACCAAGCAGGGCCGGATTAAGAGCATCATGGGCCTGGTGCTGAGGATTTTGGTCGGCCTTTTTATGAAAATAAATGAAATGAAAATGCAAACAATTTTTTTTTTTAAAACAAATGAAATCAGCTGCCACAATTTACATATCAATCATGTGTACACATGGGCGTCCACAGAACTTTTTTCAGGGGGGGGGGGCATCATTTTAAGGTCGCCCATGCTCTGCCCCTTTTCGACAATGTCATTATCACATCATCATGGTCAGAGACTGCAGACCTAGTACAAGAGGTGGTCAGAGACTGCAGACATAGTACAGGAGAGGGTCAGAGATTGCAGACATAGTACAGGAGATGTTCAGAGACTGCAGACATAGTACAGGAGATGGTCAGAGACTGCAGACATAGTACAGGAGAGGGTCAGAGATTGCAGACATAGTACAGGAGATGGTCAGAGACTGCGGACATAGTACAGGAGATGGTCAGAGATTGCAGACATAGTACAGGAGATGGTCAGAGATTGCAGACATAGTACAGGAGATGGTCAGGGATTGCAGACATAGTACAAGAGATGGTCAGAGACTGCAGACATAGTACAGGAGATGGTCAGAGACTGCGGACATGGTACAGGAGATGGTCAGAGACTGCAGACATGGTACAGGAGACGGTCAGAGACTGCAGACATGGTACAGGAGATGGTCAGAGACTGCAGACATAGTACAGGAGACAGAGACTGTGGACATGGCACAAGAGACAATCAGAGACTGCATACATGGTCCAAGAGGATAAGGACCTAGTGGGGAACCCCCGATCTGATCCCTGATTCCGGGGGGGGGGGGCAATTGCCCCTACCTGCGGGCACCCATGTGTGTACACTGTATACAGAGCAGGGCTGGGCAGCATTAGTGACTCACTTACACCACTGGGCTGGGCCTATCTTAAGGAAGGGGCCTGGAGCTGCAGCTCCAATAGCCCCTATGTTAATCTGGCCCTGCAACCAAGCACATTAGTCCCTAGCCTCGGAGAGGCTCACAGTTTAATGTCCTGAGCACAGTCCTGCAGACTCTTTGGCCAATTTTAAACAAAGACTGATAGACTTATCTCGTGGGGAAAATTGGAGCAACTCAGTTGAGCCCCACACAACACGCAGAAAAAACATATGAACTCTATGAAGAGAAAGTACCTGGTAGGGACTAAGCTCAAGTCTAGAGACACACCTGGACCTAAGGCTAATTACCAAACCATCATTCTGCTGTTTAAAACACAACTCCACCCACAACACTTAATACAACCATTAATGTGCCAAGTGAATACTTATTTACCAGGGTTTTGTCACCATACATGTGCAGTGGTGTTCAGAAGAGTGCAGCTCAAGGGACAAGGTATCATATCATATTGAGAAGATCCACAAGGCTGTTCTGTGATTTCACCTCAATCCAATCAATGTGTCAGTCCACCCAAACTTTATATTTCGGTTTTTGGTTGATGGTTGATGCAAGAGTGGTAAAGCTCTTGACAGTTTCTTCAATCTCTGTGGGACTATATTGGTCGGATCCCAGGTCTCCATACCTGCTAGATCAATTATTAGGGGTTCCCACTCTCCCTGCTGGATTTACATTTACTTCATATTATGGGAAATGTAGATAGAGAAGCTGGAAAACACAAAGATGGATTGAAACATCCAAAACCCCCAGGTGAACAGGACCAAAAATGATGGCAAGGGGCTCTTACTGTTGGAGTATACAAGACGTAGGAAGCCAGATTTGGATGGACACTTTAATCTCCGCACATAATAATAACTCTATTGTTATCATTATACACAACACTATGATTACATTTGCTTACAGAGAGAAGAATAAACCATGCAGCAACTGGCCATACATGAGAATATGCCGAGAGGCCTCCACACTTAACAATGGAGGAATAACAAAGAAAGGTCATCAAGATCCACTACCTAAGATACAGTATGTCACGAATAACTGAGAGAAAGTCACTAGAAGTAAAATACAACTTTTTAAAATGCCATATTTGTTTAAGCCAGTGGTCTTCAAACTGCGGCCCGGGGGCCGGATGTGGCTTTTCTGTTTGCTTTTATCTGGCCCTTGATGCATTATTCCATCCACTGACACCAACAATTTGGCATGTGTCCTCCCAATGACACTAACAATTAGGTATACAGTATATCTTCCTACAGTTACTAATGAAGGGACAAAATTCGTCCCAATGACACCAACAGTGGGCACAATTCCCCCCAATGACCACCAACAATGGGGCACAATTCTTCCCAATGACACCAATGATGGGGCACTATTCCTCCCACTGACCCCAACATTTGGGTATATGCCCTCCTACTGAAACCAATGAAGGAGACAAAACTGACCGAATTACACCAACTAAGGGAGCACTATTCCTACCACTGACACCAAAGATGGGGCATTGTTTGCTCCCACTGACACAGAACACTTTCTACTCCTACTGACCTCAGTCTGGCCCTCCACAGTCTGAAAGACAGTATACTGGCCCTTTATTTAGGAAGTTAAGTTCAAGCCATCAGATAACACAGCTAAGGGCCGGTTCACACTTCCGCGGCGCGATGCGGCGCAACTTCGCGGCCCGTTCACATCTAGGCGACTTGTCAGGCGACTTGAGTCGCCTGACAATTCGCCTCAATGCTGTGCAATAGAACCGTTCTAATAGGAGCGAATCGCTTCGCTCCGCCTTAGAAAAATGGTCCCTGCACTATTTTCAGGGCGATCTCAGGCGGCTTGCATTGACTTCTACGATAGAAGTCTCCTCGCAAGCCGCCTTGAGATTGCCTCAGGCGCCGCATCGCGCCGCGGAAGTGTGAACCGGACCTAAGAGCCATTTTGAGAAATGGCAACAGCCCAAGGACCCGGACATTGAGATTATCTACAAATAACCAAACATTCAAATTAATATAAAGTTCTGCCTAGTTGTTTTAAAAAAACACGGTTCTGGATGGTCAGCAGAAAATTGAACCACATGCCATGTTGTAATACTGTAGTTCTTAGGGAGAAACCTTACTGGCTTCCTTTTTTTAAAGAAATTTCTATTGCTGCACCATATATGTGCATACCTTCCTGCCATGGTGCCACCTAGCCAGAGTTGGTCTCCATCAGGTACCTACAGGCATTGCACCTTTCAGGTACCAATGTGACATGGAGCAGGCTTCTGCTCAATGCTACACCACAGCATTACTATCCAACTTGTCAGTCTTTTTTTCTGTTTGTGTCCTGGTAGGGACAGTTTCTTCACTTTCTAAACTGGAGACACAACAAGAAATCAATGAAGATCTCTCCAGGATTGAGGATACATTCCCTTTCAGACAGTCGTATACCAAAACAGGTGTCCCCACTGGAAGACTTCCCCTCAATTCCTGTCCCAGTGACAACTATAAAATTCTAGATTTGCTATTACTTTCTGTCACCAGGACAAGGGGAGAGGGTGAATCTATCTAACGGGGGCTTTAACCCTTCTACACTCAATCCAAAACATATGTCTGGTATCTAAAGAGAGGTCCAGCTGGTCAGTAGTGGAAGTATGCCAGTACTCTAGCCTGCCTACCTGTTTGTCCATGTAGCTTCCTTAGTACTTAATTTATTCCATTATTGTCTTTTAGGACCAGGCTGCACTGGCTAGATGTATGATTGCCCTGCCTCTCACAGA
Source organism: Glandirana rugosa (assembly GCA_018402905.1). NCBI lineage: Eukaryota > Metazoa > Chordata > Amphibia > Anura > Ranidae > Glandirana > Glandirana rugosa. The sequence continues at coordinate 1,087,475 of BLSH010482098.1, read as the reverse complement.
GTGCTCCCCTGGCTGAAGCAGTGGGACCCTGGGGAGACCACTCCAGTAGGTGTTTGAGGATCGCAAAATCCTAAAACATAGAACATGCAGAGTGGCTCTTGCACCCCAATGTGTGCAGTAACTTGTGATTTAATCATTAATATTTGCTGATCGAAAGCAAAGCGGTAAGAATAGTTAACATAAAAACACTCAACAACCCTAGATCTGTAGATAGTAAAGCTCTTCTTTAAACGTCTTGCCCACCCAAACGCGATATTGCAGTCCTGGTGGATATGGACAGGCAGAATTAGCTGGCAGATTATTATATCTCCTAGGGCAGTGGTCTGCAAACTGTGGCCCCTTTCTTGCTTCTATCTTGCCCTTGGGGCACTATTTCATCCACTGATACCAACAATGGGGCATAATTCCCACTCATTGTCCCCAATAAAGGGGCAGAATTCCTACCAATGACACCAATTATGGGGCAAAATTCCTCCCAATGACACCAGTGATAGGGCACGATTCCTCCCAATGACACCAACAATAGGGCACAATTCCTCCCAATGACAACAATGATGGAGCATTGCATTTTTCCACTGACATCGGGACCTTTTCTATTACAATTGGCCAAAGTCCAGCCCCCCAAAAGTCTTAAGGACAGTAAACCGACCCTTGGTTTAGAACGTTTGGAGACCCTGTCCTAGGGCAAGAAAGTTAACACAGTTGTTCTTCAATAATTTTGCCTTGTGCACATGTCCCCCATAGGGACCATTGAGATGCAGCAGATGTAAATAGCAGCTAAGGTAAAAAGAAGTACTTACCTTTGTGAATAAATTCAGAGGTCATTTGAGGCTCCTCAGCTCTGCAAGGCATCAGGCTCATGACCAGTAGTAAAGAACACCAATGAAGGGTAGTGGATGAGGTGGGTACCCACGAACCCATGGTGGAGAATGGGCCCTTGCCAGCCTCTGTTCCTATGATCTGTCCCTGGATGTATGTGAAAGTCTGTATGGCAGATCTCAGTGTACCCTCTCCTCGTGTGGCAGTGTATGTCACTCCCTCTATCAGTGACTGCACAGGCTGCCTCTGCTCTATCTCACACCTATTCTGTATGCTGAGACATGAATTTACTTTCTCTTCTCTGCTATGCCAGATAAGACGTTCAGGGTAGAACGTGCTTGTGGGATTGGCATGGGGATCAGTACAGTTTACGTTATCATTTACTGCATTTATTTGGCGCTGGTGCCTTATTGACATCAGTTTCTTGAGGGAAAAAAGACTGGCCCAAGTGTTTTTTTTTTGTGTGACACCTTTGGAAAAAAAAAAATCAAAAAACAAAATCTGTTCCCCCAACATGTTCACACCATTGTATTGTCATGTCCATTTAAAACTGCACCATGCTGCAATTTTATTTTGTATGGCTTATCCTGCTTTGAAGCTGGTTTCATATATATATATATATATATATATATATATATATATATATATTTACAGTTTGTACTGATAGCACAAAAACTTTTCTTTCACTCATGGTTAGTGTTTGGCTGAAGCCATTTATTATCAATCAACTGTGTTTACTCTTTTTAAATCATAGTGACAACAGAAACTACCCAAATGACCCTGATCAAAAGTTTACATACCCTGGTGATTTTGGCCTGATAACATGCACACAAGTTGACACAAAGGGGTTTGAATGGCTATTAAAGGTAACCATCCTCACCTGTGATCTTTTTGCTTGTAATTAGTGTGTGTTTATAAAAGGTCAATGAGTTTCTGGACTTTCATCTAGTGCTGCACTGACGTTTCTGGATTCTGAGTCATGGGGAAAGCAAAAGATCAGATCCTTTGACAATTCTTTTGCTTTCCCCATGACTCAGAATCCAGAAACGTCAGTGCAGCACTGGATGAAAGATGCAAGGGTCTGTCAGGAGTTCGGAAACTCATTGACCTTTTATACACACACACTAATTCCAAGCAAACAGATGACAGGTGAGGATGGTTACCTTTAATAGCTATTCAAACCCCTTTGGGTCAACTTGTGTGCATGTTAGCAGGTCAAAATCACCAGGGTATGTAAACTTTTGATCAGGGTCATTTGGGTAGTGTCTTTTGTCATTATGATAAAAAAAGAGTAAGCATAGTTTATTGATAATAAATGGCTTCAGCCAAACACTATCCATGAGTGAAAGAAAAGTTTTTGTGTTCTCATTCATATTCTCTGAAAAATGCCCAATAAATCATAAATTTTGCCAGGGTATGTAAACTTATGAGCACAACTGTGTATATATATATATATATATTATATATTGTGACGTTATGCGAGGCGCAGTAGTGGATGGACGCTATTTGTCGCCCCGCATACGTTCAAGGGACCAAGATGGAATCCGGTCCAGGTGTTACCAGCCACCTTGGCAGGGCTGGTTTCGGTCAAAACCCCTCTCCAGCTGGATATAAGGACCATGAAGAGATCTCACAGGAGCTCACCCTGGGTCTCAGTGTTCTAAACTGAGGGAGCCAAGAGCTGGACTGTGGTTGCTCTAAAGACTGCAAAAAAGGAAAGGTTTGCATTTTGTTTGTCAAGCCCTGACATCATAGAGAGAGGCCTCCTGTTCTGTATTAGTTTAGTGCCAGGCGGCAAGGTTTTGTTTTACTGTTTTGTTTGTTTTATGATTTCCAAACTGTTGTAAATAAAGCTGGTAACCCGCCAGACTATTAAGAAAAATTGGTCTTCCGGCTACCTTTTTCCCAGGAAAGGTGAACCATAAGAGTTAGTCGCCCATACGTGGTGGAGGATTCGGGCATATTTCCAGCATGGAGGAAATATTAAAAGCTCTGCTGCAAGCCAATGTAGCCCAGTGGGAAACCAATCGTCAGGTCGCAGAGGCCGTTACAGCTCGGCGGGAGGAGAGTAGCGAGGCTATCGCAGCACAACAACCGGCTCAACAGGAGTTGAACCGACAGTTTGCGGGGCCCTGCTGAAGTTAAAAAAGGGCCCGCACCTCCCGTGCCAGTGGAACAAAAATTGATCCGTGCCAGTTACCATCTGCAGAAGATGACACCTGCGGATGATGTTCACTTTCGAGAGAGTCGCTGTGCGGGAAGGTTGGCAAAAAGGACAATGGTCGGGACTGCTAGCACTGCTTCTGACAGGTGAGCCCCAAAAGGCCTATTTTTATTTAAAGCCCGATAAGGCCCAGGACTATGAATCTCTAAAAACGAAGGGATGTGCATGTCTGGATGTCACCATGGCAGTCCGGGCTCAACGGGTGCATCAGTGGTCCTACCGCCTGGACCAGCCACGCCGTTCCCAAATGTTTGACTTAATCCATCTCACCAAGAAGTGGTTACAGCCAGAGACTTTGCCAGGCCCTCAGATCGTGGAGCGCATGGTCATGGACCGGTATCTGGGTGCACTCCCTGTGACATTGAGGAAGTGGTTCAGCCATGGAGACCCCAAAACGGCAACCCAACTGGTGGATCTCATGGAGAGATCCTAATAAAGGAAAATGAAGTCCTTAGTTTCCTTATTTCAATAATCTTTATTAAAGATATATGAGTAAAAGTTGAATAGTTAACAGAGGAAGAAAAAGGCATCTGGATTGGGGAAGGCCCACTCCATACTTCACCATGTATAATAATAAGTCTAATGTGTAAAGGCAAAAGAAAAAAAAAACAAATGTAGTTATCATGTAAATATCGACCATATGAGTGTAATTCAGTATATTGTGTACATAAGGGGTGTAATAGGGAGGGATAGGAGGGGGAAAGGAAGGGGAGAGGGAGGGGGAAGGAGCAGAGGGAAAGCAGACTAGTGCCAAAGGGTATAAACCGGTGTGATGTGGTATAAGGAAGGTTTTCCGGGTGGCTCTATTCGTTCCAGGGGGGATTATAAGCAATGTATCCTGAAGAAGGATCCTATGTTATATTATTCCATCGAGATGAAGGTTAAGAGCAAGTGGCAGCTCTGGAGTCTAGAAGCCAATACTGCCATTGGTTCTGAAATTTATCAATGTTCAAATGAGATTTTGCAAAGAGATATTCCATGCCTAGGTGATCATTAAGAATGTTAATGGTTATACTTAGTGCGGGTGTGTTTGTGTCCATAGCCGGGCAATGGAGAGTCAGGCAGCTATAAGTGTGATATTATAATATGTGTGATAACAGGATAAAATTTTGAGGGCCAGGTTGAAAGGCTTAGTCCGAAGAGAGCTATCTGTGGGGTAAGCGTATTAGAGACATTGGTAACATATTGAATGATGGTGGAGACACTCTTCCAGAATGGAGCAATGGATGGGCGTTCCCACCAAATGTGAAAAAGATGACCGTCCATAGAACAGTTCCTCCAACATTTCCGGGATTGAGTTGGGAATATGCAGGCTAACTTTATGGGGGTATAGTACCGTGAACAGGGTTTCCCAGTGGGAGATGTTCTTGGAGAACATAGAAGGGGTATGAATTGCTCGATACCAGAAGGAGGGGGATATCCACTGAGCATAAATGTATCTTTTTATTGATACCAATAACATAACTTTCCATTCATTTATTGTTTTTTCATGCAACATTTTCATGCTCCCTCCACACCATTGGGACTGCGAAAGGCATGGACTTTTTCTTCTTGTTTAGCCAATGACGCAGATAAGTTGCACATGTAATGCAACAACAATAAGGGGCCCAACTCTTGTCCTGATCCCCTATTTTGCATCCAAATTATTGGTGGTTTACCTTTTTTACTGCACTTTTGAGATGCAAATGTAACCTTGCCACAAATGTACCAGAAGTTATGTGACTTGTTTACACAGTTCTGAGGCATGCTGGCTTCTGGGGAAAATATCACACAACTGTTCCTTGGAAATGTTAGGCAATGGCACTTTCACAAGCCACCAGATGTAACTGTATGATGCGTAGATCTGATCAAGACAAATGTACCTTGCAAAAAAGAACAATAAATGACAGTTGGGTAATAATCTTTGGTCTCATAGTGAAGATACATTTATACACTTCCATGTGGTGCCATTTTCATTGTTCTACTGTACTTTGTCGAGAAGTTATGAGGCATCATGATCATCAGACACCTCCCTCCCTTGTAGGCAAATATACTCACCTGTCTATAAATATTTATTGTGAAATATCTATAAAACTCCAGCCAACCAGCACCTTTATCACCCGTTTTCTAATTCATCTAATCAACACATGTAAGAATTAGCACATTTTATGTCGGAGGTCGGAGATAATTTCCCAAAATGTGTAGACCGGTGTAATGCTGCTACCTCCCACATGGCCTCCAGTGAGAGAACTGACTGTATGGAGCAAGGACATTTGCAGCTGCTATGCTTAGCCATAGACTTCAATTATATCCTGTGGGTTTGGGCCACTTTCTGAATGCAGGAGTCTTGTTGCGCTTTCTAGAAGTGAATCACACCTGCAGGATATAATAGAAGTATATGGCAAAGCACAACTAACCCAGTCGCAAATGGACAGGCTCAGAACAGTAAGAGTTCATTTATATTTGTAGTTTGGGGGTGGTAAAACCCTATAGTTAGGACATGTTTTTATCACCCCTGCCCCAACCGCACCCCCTTTAGCTGCAGTGGCCAGGGGTGTACACATATAGCAGCTGCAGCAGGAGTTATACGCCCTATCATGGTGGGTGGGGGTGTAGCACCTGCCAAGCATGACCCATTCAAGTGAATGAGGCCACTCTGCAAACAGGACCGGCTCTACCACTAGGCGGAGTAGGCGGCCGCCTAGGGCGCACTGCCGTCTGGGGCGCCCAGCCACTGGAGATCCTATTCCCTGTCTGTCCACTGTCAGAGCCAATGTCAGCAGTCTCTGAGTGTCTCTCTCAGCAATCCTCGCCAGGCTGTCATCATTGTCATGGGAGTGTCACTAGAGCCGCGGCACAACCCCCCCCCCCCCCCCCCCGTGGTTGACACAGGTAAGTTGTGTGAATTGGGGGGAGAGAGGACTGTGCAGATATGACCCGACAGACTGAATTATAGTGGGCACAGCATAACCTGGGGGGGATTATAGTGGGCACAGTTTAACCTGGGGGGGGGGCCCTCATCAGCTCCACAGGGGGGCCCGGGCAGCATTACAGTTCATTGCTGCATTAAAAAAAAAATCACTTTCTAAACTCATAGCCCACTCCAACTTACTTATTGGGGGGGGTTATATCATTTTCCTGGGCCCCATCAGAGCAACAGAGGGGCCCAGGAGGGGAGTGCAGTGGAGGGACTATTTCTTCATTTTCGGGCGCATGTACGTCATGCCGCCCCACTATTCTATTAGTCCCAGCCGGCGGAGTGATACTCTGATCATCCGTTTGGCTCTCGGCTGCAGTCCGAAGAGCCATGATAGAGCACCTGCTTAACTGTGCTGCCTGTGTGATGATTATTGTAATGCTGATGATCATAAGAAATGGTGAGATGCTAGTTTACACTTCATTTGGGGGAGCAGTAAACGTGCAGCTGGGCTGCATTTTTAATGCCCTTCAAACCAATCCCCTTTAACTGCTTCCTGTCCAGCGATGTACCAGTATGTCAGCAATGATCAATATATAATTTTTTAGCCCCAGCGATTTTGCACAAAGTAAAAGTAATCCTAGTGGTTAATAAGCCACTGGATTACTTTTACAGGCAGTGGACGGGGGTTCCACCACCACCTTTAAGATGCGATCAGTAGCATCCAGCTCCTGGGACACAGTGAGAGGGATGGATATCATTCCTTCCACCGTGAAACCGGAAGTGGATCTGATCACTTCCGGTTTCAGTATGATCCATTACCGGCCTGAACAAGCATCTTATCAAACTGATCTTGATTTGATCAGATGCTTTGGAGGCCAGAGGAAATAAAAAATAAATCTAAATTACCCCAAATCTCTACATAAAGAGGACATGTCATGGCCCATGCTACCACAAGGGACGTTGTTCATCCCTTGTGAAAGCAAAAAAGAAAAAAAAATGTAAAAAAAGTGTAAGATTTTACTTTTTTTTGTAATAAATACAATTTAAATGAAATATAAACTGTCGCCGCTCCTTCTTGCTTATGCGCAATTGCAAAGGCACGCTTTGGCTCCGTGCGCATATGTAAACGGCAAGAAACCTGCATTTTATTTAAAGCTGTCGTCAGGGGGTCAGGGCCAGGGGTGGAGTCGAGAGCGTGGTAGAAGGGGGTCCCGTCAGGTAGGCTGTACGGGGCCCCTTGATTTCTAACAGCAGCCCTGGGGCTATGTATATATTACCCTATCCTGTGTATATATTACCCTATCCTGTGTATATATTGCCCTATCCATATATATACCGTAGCCTGTGTATATAATGCCCTATCCTGTGTATATATTACCCTATCCTGTGTATATATTACCCTATCCTGTGTATATATTACCCTATCCTGTGTATATATTGCCCTATCCATATATATATACCGTAGCCTGTGTATATAATGCCCTAGCCTGTGTATATATTACCCTATCCTTTGTATATATTACCCTATTCTGTGTATATATTACCCTATCCATATATATACCGTAGCCTGTGTATATAATGCCCTAGCCTGTGTATATATTACCCTATCCTTTGTATATATTACCCTATTCTGTGTATATATTACCCTATCCTGTGTATATATTACCCTATCCTGTGTATATATTACCCTATCCAGTGTATATATTGACCTATGCATATTTATACCCTAGCCTGTGTATATAATGCCCTACCCTGTGTATATATTACCCTATCCTGTGTATATATTACCCTATCCTGTGTGTATACTCCCCTAGCCTGTCTATATATTACCCTAGCCTGTCTATATATTACCCTATCCTGTGTATATACTCCCCTAGCCTGTCTATATACTACCCTATCCTGTGTGTATACTCCCCTAGCCTGTCTATATACTACCCTATCCTGTGTATATATTACCCTAGCCTATCTATATACTACCCTATCCTGCGTATATATTACGCTAGCCTTTCCATGCACCAGCAGACCACGGCTGGAGTGAGGAAGCGAGCCGGTTTCACCACTATCTGTCTTCAGGCCAGGTTCAGAGGCGCAAGTGCGTGCCTGCGGACCACGGCTGAAAACATAGATGGAGAGGCGCTGCAAAAAATCTCCACCGTATACATGGATAGGGGAAAAGGGGTGGAGTCAGGGGCGGAGCCAATGGGGGCAGCAAAATTAGGTTTTGTCTAGGGTGTCAAAACTCCTTGCACCAGCCCTTTCTGCAAATGCCCTGCAACCTTGTGCGGTACAGTAAACAAGGGGTTAAGGCAGGCAGCATTGTGTTGCTTTCTCACCACCTGCTTTAAACCATTGAACCCTGCAAAAGCATGCAGTTATGGGGAGCTTGTAGAGTGGCTCTATTTACTTGAATAAGTCATGATTGGCAGGCAGTAGCAATCACCAAAAGCAACAGAGGGTTTAATTCCTGCTGCGGCATGTGTACACCTTTAGCTGCTGCCTCAGCAGCTAAAGGGGGTAGGAATTGGGGGCAGTAAATCGTTGAATCAACCACGGGGGTTTGCCACCCCCCAAATTTGTGTGAACGAGCCTTAAGGGTGCCATTGCCAAATGCAACTAAGGGCTCATTCACAAGTGCAGCAGGCACTGCTGCTCCTCTGAAAAGCGATCCAAGTGTGTTTGACAGGTGGTGACACCTGATTTAAACACATGATTGCCATGCAATGCACGCGATTGTGACACAGTAGTATGGCAATTAGAGGTTTAAGTCAGGTGTGAGGAGGTGACACTGTGCCCGGTGATCTTTGACTTCTCCCGTGTTGTTCAGGTAGATCTCCACCTCTTCCACCTCTTTAAACACTGGCCGACCAGCGGCCGTCGTTTGACGGCGGCAGGTCGGCTCTATTGTGCAAATTGCCGTAGCTGTACTGTAAGAGATTGTAGAGGGCGATGTTCTCTGGCTACCTGCGATCGCTCCTCACAGAGCCAGAACGACCTAGCGAAAAGTCTCCTCGTCGTCACGGACGACGTGAACACTTACTCGGGAATCAACGTAAACCGTTACCGTGGGAATTCCGAGCAAGTGTGT
>BLSH010482098.1:1053128-1074465 GCA_018402905.1 Glandirana rugosa | reverse complement strand
CCACAGTTAGAAAAACCTCCCTAGGGAACATTTAACCCCTTGATAGCCCCCTAGTGTTAACCCATTCACTGCCAGTGACATTTATACAGTAATCAGTGGCTTATTTTAGCTCTGATCACTGTCACTGTATAAATATCAGTGATCCCAAAAAAGTGTCAAAAGTGTCAGATTTGTCCGCCGCAATGCCGCAGTCCCGATAAAGATCATTACCATTATTAGTAAAAACAAAAAAGGAATAAAAATGCCATAAATCTATTTCCATAGTTTGTAAACGTGATAACTTTTGTGCAACCCAATCAATATACGCCTATTGCGGGGGGGGGGGGGATATTACATATAAATTAATGGAGGCTTTGCCTTCCTCTTTTTCAGACACAGGCTGGGGGAGCGTGGCAGAGCCTGTAACTGGCAGAAATCCACCCACATCATGCTATTTTCCAAAAATAAATAAAGATTTTAATTCTAATATATATTTGTATGACAATTTTACAGTTTATAGATATTAACCACTTCAATACCAGGCTCTTTCCCCTCTTCCTGCCCTGACCAATTTTCAGCTTTCATCACTGTTGCATTTTGATTGACAATTGCGCGGTCATGCAACACTGTACACAAACAAATTTTTTATATTTTTTTCCCACAAATAGAGCTTTCTTTTTGTGGTATTTGATCACCGCTGGGGTTTTTATTTTTTGTGCTACAAATAAAAAAAGACCGAAAATTTTGAAAGAGAACTTTTTTCTTTATTTCTGTTACAAAAGTTTGTAAATAAGTAAGTTTTCTCCACTGATGGGCACTGATGAGGCTGCACTGACGGGCACTGATGAGGCAGTACTGATTGGCACTGATGATGAGGCACCTATGTGCAGCACTGATGGGGACTCATAGGCGGCACTGATAGGCAGCACCGATCAGGAGGCACTGGCAGGCATCACTGATGGGCACTGAGTGACATTCCTATTGGGCAATGATTGGCATCCCTGGTGCGGTGGGCATCCCTGGAGATCCATGGTGGGCATCCCTGGTGGTCCTGGGTGGCATCCCTGGTGGTCCTGGGTGGGCATCCTCGGGGGTCTGCACTGATAATCGATCAGCGCAGACCCCCCCTGTCAGGAGAGCAGCTGATCGGCTCTCATCTACTCGCGTCTGGCAGTGCGAGTGGAGGAATAGCCGATACACGGCACTTCCTATTTGCACTGTGATTAGACACAGCTGATCACGTGGTAAAGAGCCTGCATCAGAGGCTTTTTACCTAAATCAGAGATGCGGTGTGTCAGACTGACACACCACACATCGCCATGTTGCGCGCCCCCACGGTCACGCGCTGGGTTGTTATCCTGCTGGACGTCATATGACGCCAAGTCAGGATATTGCAACCATCATTCTGTTATAGGCCAGGCAGGAAATTGTTAATTATTTATTTTTACTCTGTATTTCAAAGGTAGTTTTTTTTATTTTGAAAATGTGATCAACAGCAGAGGAGTAGAAGCTCCTCGTGCTTATGTTTCCTTCCAGAAAGGCTGGCAGAGAGCTGGGTCATGTGACAGCTGTATTTCGATTAGGATTTTGATTAGGAAAAAGGTAAAAAAAAGGAATTTTAATTAAAATAATTACAGTACCATCATCCACATAGAGAAATAGAAGGGACAATGTAAATTACAGTGGTTATAAAGGCTCAAGGCTCTTTTACCTTCATGCATTGGATCCATGGATGTGCATGAGAGCCTCGGCTCCCCGTCGACTCTGCCTCCTCATTGGCTGAGACAGCAGCAGGAGCCATTGGCTCCCACTGCTGTCAATCACAGCCACTGAGCCGATCAGGAGAGAGGCGCCAAGCCATGGCTCTGTGTTGGAATGGACACGCAGAGTCTGCTCGGGTGCCCCCATTGCAAGCTGCCTGCTCTGGGGGCTCTTGGCAGGAGGGAGGGGCCAGGAGTGCAAGGGACCCAAGAAGAAGAGGATTGGGGCTGCTGTGTGCAAAACCATTTCACAGAGCAGGTAAGTATGACATGTTTATTATATTAAAAAAAGAGAGACTTTAATATCACTTTAAACAGTGTGTGTTTGTTATTACTTTAGTTTACAGAAACTTTGATTTTTGTTATAAAAAATATCAGACAAACAGTAGAACGGTAGCAGGATGTCAGACATTTAGAGGAAATATTTAATGTTTTTGGCATAATAGAAACTGAGATATTTAAATATATATGTGTGAAAGACGTGTTCGTTTAACGGCAACACATTGGCAAGTAGCCCAAGAAATAGAGATCATTTTCTTCTGATAATTTGATATCTGCCAGAGAACACCATTTCTGGATGTGAGTCAGTCAAATAGCTACATTAACGTCAGCACTTTCCTTAAATATAAAGATTATAACAATTAAAACGAATCATATCTGCACTTGATAATCTGTCTTGGTATTACCCAAGAATATACTTCAGAAAATATTCAACAAGCACCCACAAGAAAATAATTATCAAGCACCTTTAAAAGATTCTTGTGGCTCTTTAAATCTAGATTTACACGTGCTGTTGGGGGGCAGTAAAAGCATGTGGCTGAGCCCACCGCCGCTGAATGCAACCTATTTTAACTAAATGAGGCCATGCAGCAGGTGCCTCGCAAAGGCATGTGGGATTTTATGGTTAAAAACAGGTGGTGAGGAGATGACATACTGTCTCCTCACTGCCTGTCAAACGCCCACTGAAAAGTGGTCCACCACAAATCAGAGTGCACCACTAGTATAAATCAGCTCCAACAGTGGCACAGGAAATGAACCTTGAAACTTATATATAAAACAGAAGAGAGCGCTCGGATATATTGGCTGACATTTGCTTCTAGGGGAGGGCAAGGAGAGCATTAATCAGAGAAGCAGCCAAGAGGCCCATGGAGGAGCTGCAGAGATCCACAGCTCAGGTGGGAGAATCTGTCCACAGGACAACTATTAGTAATGCACTCCACAAATCTGCCTTTATGGAAGAATGGCAAGAAGGAAGCCATTGTTGAAAGAAAGCCATAAGAAGTCCAATTTTCAGCTTGCGGAGGAACCATGTGGGGGACACAGCAAACATGTGGAAGAAGGGGCTCTGGTCAGATGAGACCAAAATTGAACTTTTTGGCCTAAAAGTAAAACGCTATGTGTGGCGGGAAACTAACACTGCACATCACCCTGAACACCCCATGCACTGTTGCCAAGCCACCAGATCGAAATTTAGTGACATGACACTAAAAAAATTACTGACACTGTTTTTATTGCCATTTCCAAAAGTTACAAAATTACAGTTTTAAGTTCAAATTTCAGTATTTAGGCTACAAACAAGTACAAAATGCAATTAACAATGTGATTTATAGTAGATATTAGGGCAAAAACCATATTTCCTATTTTACTTTCAATTTAAGTAGCTGGGGGACAGGACTCAGGAGGGCAAGAAATTAGAATGGGCAGCACACACACATGAAATTGACTCTCACAGTGACACTGACAACAGTGTGTAGCAGTACAGATGATGAACATTTGGTGCGTGTGTACGACACCCTGTCCAACAGAAGCCGGCCGTTTGGCTGGCTTCTGTTGGACGAACATGCTGGAAAACCAGCAGCCGCCCAACTCCCGATCAGTGCTCTCAGCCAATGGCAGGGAGCACTGATTGGAGTGTTTTGGCGGGGGGCCCGTACCCCTGTCAGAACACAATAGCTCAGAGGGGGAGATCACTATACAAACTTTGCATAGTGAGAACAGCGGCTCTGACCGGAGCTGACAGTTTTTTTCTCATAGTGTGTACCAGGCTTTACCTTCTGCTAACAGAGCAGACCTCCTATATAAACTAGTATCCATATGTATAAGATCATACACAAAAAATCAGGAATCAAATGATCTTCATTCATGGGAGGTTCTGCAACTGTATAATATGCAGGGTTATGTCCAGAGCTCAACATGTTTCACAGTCTGTTGCTTCCTTGGGAGACCATGGGATACTGCGGGATATGTGCTTATTAGTATCCAATGACATCTTTGAAAAATACAAAATAATACATAAAGACTATAAGATCACATACTTACATACACGGTAAAGTAAAGACAGTGCCACACCTTGACCAGAAATGGCCAATACACCCCCACAGGGCTGCAGTATAACGTAGGAAAAACCTGAGTGGATAGCAGAAAAACCCTACCCGGGGGGCCACCCCAACCTGGAGAGCAAAATACAAACTGAATGCCTGTTCATAAAATAGTTACATGGTTGGTAAGGTTGAATAAAGACACCAGTTCATCCAGTTCAACCTGTGTGGGTGTGCGCATGTAAAAATCATATTCCACGTCCCTGTATTTTATACTCGCTAAGATGCCCATCTAAGAGTTTTTTAAACTATCACCGAGTGAGTTCCACATCCTTACCGCCCTGACAGTGAAAAACCCCCTACATAGTTTAAGTTTAAACCGCTTCTCCTCCAATTTCATTGAGTGGCCCCATGTCTTCTTATGTTCTTTGAGACAAAGAAGGCATTCACAGCATATTACCAAGAAACCTACCTACATATATAAGGGTCACCCAAATGGCTGCACAGAGTATAAAACTCAGTATGATGTCCCCAACAACTAAAGCAAATGGAAAAGGGTACGCTGTGGAAGATGACACCATGTTGTTATGTGAATATAAAAAAAAGGTTTTAAAAAAAAGCAGAAAAACAAGCCAATTTGAGCAGGTAGCACAAATATGGGCATACAAGTGTGCCGGTGTATCCCTGATAACGTACCTCAAAGCAATCTGGCATCCATGACCTAAGAAGAAAGAGCCATCTAACGCATTACAAGGGGACCAAATGCCCCTAAATATATACATCCTTCAGGTAAGATGGCGCCCCAGAGGTCAGCTCCATCCATACGCCCCCCCAGAGCTGGCTTCCGGCACAGGCAGGAAATGAGTGGGCATACCACAGGGCACGCACAGTCCTTATGTTACATTTCATTAGTCAGCCATGGACAAGGCTTTTATTTCCCACTGTTCCCACTTTTTCCCACTAAAATCAAATGGCAATGAATCAAATTAAAAGTCAGACCGGTACTGGAATTGAAAAGACTGAAACGCTCTGATAAAAAGGAAAAAAAATCTTTACAAACTATATTCTTAAAGTGGAACTTTAGTCAGAAATTTAAATCCTACTAGATCACTTCAGGCTGGCCCCTTTTGCTGGTAAAACATTAAAAATAAGTGTCTATACTGTTTAAAATCCAGTAATACACTGTGTCACAGCACTCTGCACATGCTCAGTTGCTCTCTATTTTTAGGCACTGCTGTAAGGTACCTGTGGTAGGTAGTGTCCGAAGTGGAACTGAGGATTCAGGTGAAAGCATAGTCGGACAGGTTAGGTCTGCAACAGATCAGGCAAATCGGTACAAAATCGATATCCAGAGAGAGGTCAGGCGGCTACTACAAATTACTGTTGCTACAGGCAACCACCAGCAAGGCCAGCAGGTCTGGACAAGTTCTGCTAGTGTCGCCATGTCTGCAAAATGTCATCCTACACACAAGGGGTTACAGCACTGTGACTCGCAGCAATCCTGCTTATCAGGACTTTTGGCGCCAGCTCGTCTGGTAACATGGGGGTGGCACCTAGCAGCAGACACCACGAGGAAGAAGATGGTGGAAGGTAGATGTTCTTTACCAGTGCTGACCTGGTTGCCGGGCAGGCCGGGGCAGACCGAGTTGATACCGGGGTTCAACTGGAGCCTCGCGGGGCGCTCGCCCTTGGAGTGATCGAAGGGGCGGAGCAGCTGTGCCTGATATGCTCGGCCTGCCAGATCCCTACAGCAGAGGTCACTGCCTGGGTCCGGTGCGGCCATTGAGACGAACCGCTCACCCGGCTGGTGTCAGGACCACAGGAGCCATACTACTACACAGTGGACCTGCATTCAGGGCTATGTCATCCGCAGCCACGGAAGTCCCGGAAGGCTGGAGCGGGCCTGGAATCATCACCTAAAGGAGGGGTAGAGTTGCTGCCTGACGATTCCCCCATGAATAAACATGGGAGAAGAAGCAGCGGAAGCCTGTGACCTGACCAGGGACCTGATACCTGTAAGTACTGCCATGCAGGAATCAGTTAAAGTCCCTGATGTCCCGGTCATCGCCACCTGGAGAGAGCCGCTGCTAGAGAGAGATGTTATCTCAGGTGAGCTGGATGGGGAAGGTGGGGACCGGGTCACAGATTTGGGCACCCCAGAATGCAGTATGAGTTGGGGTCATTAGAAGAGCTAATGGAACGGCCTTCTCCGGGATCAAGTTCAGAGGAAGGAGAGGAGTGGGAGACTGGGGAGTCAAGCATCCAGGGAACCACTCTGATAACCGAGCCAGAACCCACTGTGACACCTGAAACCACTGCAGGAGCCCTGATCCATGTGCAACAGCTGTTTCTACACAGGCCACCAACAATGGGTGACAAGATCACCAGATTCTGATGTTCTTCCCGGGAGAGCAAACCCCAGAGAACTGTCTAGGTTTCAAAGGGAAGTGCAACAGAGGGTAGCCTTGGAGTAGGGGCTAGACTTCCCATATGTTCCACCCTGAATAATGTCCATCGTGGTGAATTCAAAAGAGGAATGGGAGGATGACCTCGTTTGGGACTTTCTGCATGTTCCGAGGCCGCAGAGAGGGTCAGATAGTGTGTTGTGGACCTGGTTCCTTGACATCAAGAAGGAATGAGTACTGGTGGTTAAAGTGGGTTGGCCAACCTAATGTTACTCTATCGCTAGGGAAACAGAAGAAGAGGGCCAAAGACGGTTGCCGGATCCCTAGTACTGTGCTTGAAGAAGGACTGTGTGGAGCCAGTTTGAGCATAGACCCACCACAATGATTGTTGATGAGCACAGCATGGTTTTTGTTATTCTGTTTTTCCCCCTGACTTTTGCAGGAACAAGCCAGCCTGTCACCCTGTGCCCAATGGAGGAACTTGCTGTTGAAGGACACTTGGGTGAGGTTTGTTCTTGTTTTCTAAACGTTGAAGAGCCTGTTTGGGGAGGGGCCCCTCCCATCAGGAACTCTGAGAAAGACTAACTTCAATTATTTGTTCTTTCTTCACCTCTACTGCTTCTGTCAGTGGGATCTAACTCCTCACTGACAGATCAGACAGGAAAAAGAAGTGTATTGAAAAATACTGTTGTTGCTCGGCTGGGAGGTTTATAACCCCCTTCTAGTTTACCTGTATGCTGTTTGTTTAGTACGTTTTTAGTTTAGTTGTTGTTGTTTCTTCTCTTAGGATCCCTGGAATGGGGCGGCTGTCCATTCTCTTCCATCTAGAGTCAACACATCTTCTCTACTACTATGTGAGCAGAGTACTTTTCTTACGTGAGAAGTGCTCTGGCTCAGAAACGGTGTACCGCGTATGCTGCTAGCTGCAGGGACCTGTAGTTAGGCCTGTTGAGATGTACAAATGTAAATAATGTGCAGAGAGTATATTTATTTTTGTACTTATTTATTCATATTATCCCCTTCAAGTTTGTTCCCTTTTCCCCCTTCCCTTTTTTTGTCTTTGAGATGCCCTTGCTCTTGGGCCCAGTAGCTATTTTTTTTTCTAAATTTATCAGCTGGCGAACAGCTGAGGTTTGGGGGGGGGGGGATGAGTGTAGCACCCCCATAGTGAATAGGTACTTAGGTGATAGATTTTTGCTAGGAAAGGCAAATTTATTCAGGCCTGACTGTTGTGCAGGCCTGAATGTTTTGATTTGGGCAGGGCAGTGGCCCAGGAAGAGCTGGAGACTGCAGAGAGGAACACCCCTTGGTTACCCCTCCCCTTTGTTTCCAGAAGGTTCCGGAAAGGGGGATGGGAGAGGAGGTGGGGCTTTCTGAGGTATGCTAAGGAGTCCTGACCAATCCCCAACCTGGACTGGCGGGGGGCAGGCCTCCTTAAATACTGTGGTCTGCCCAGCTGGGGGAGGAGAGTGTCAGGTGGAAGAGTGGAGATGTATCAGATGTTGCAGAGGCCTCACCTGGGAGCCCCCAGTCTGGGGGTGGGGTGACCTTGAGGCCTGGGAGCTCAGGGGAGCAGGAGAGCAACAGAGAGGCTACAGGAAAGACTCTTTAAAGGATCCACAGGTGTCGGTGAGTGACATACCCTGGGAGCTGGAGAAGGTGGACTGGAGCAGGCTGGGAGGATACAGTGGACAGGCTGTGGTCAAAGGAGCCTGTCAGTGACGTGGTGTCACTGGGCAGTGGAGCAAGCCGGAGCAGCCAGGAGGGCTGAGGTGGCCTGGAGAAAAGGATGGGCTGGGAGCAGTTGTGCATCGAACCTTAGCTAGCACCAACGTACTCAGCTACACTTTGAGGGCAAGTGACCCTGGTCTGGAGGTCCTGCCAGCAAAAACGCAGGCCTCACCTTGTGCTAGCTAGGTCGAAAGAAGATGTCGGAGACCTGATAAATTTCCTTTTGGGTCTCACTGGAGAGAAGCGTTGTGCAGGAGGAAGTGTGAGGAGTGTAACATTCAGCAAGTGTCAGTGCTGGAGGAAGAAGGAGTGTATATACGGAGGTGTATATAGACGGTGCCGTTTCTTGATCTATTGGGCATCCCACAGTCAACCCTACCCCATCCAAGTTTATTCCCCTAATAAACAACAACAAAAAACAAAGTACCGGCCTGTTCCGTGACTCTGGATGAAAGGAAATGTGTGATTGAGGGCAGAGTGACAGGTGGGCCACATCAACCAGCCACCCCTAAGGGGACCATTGGCTACACTTGCTAAAGAAGATTATGTTTTATCAAGTAGTTATGGGTAAAGTTCTGCTTTAATAGTGAAAGACTGGATGACTTAATAGATCTATCAGAATCTTACTTTCATTTGCCAGTGTCAGCGTCTCACCAGGAATTCCTCAAGTATGAGGTAGGTGTGAATCATAATCAGTTTACGCATCTCCCTTTCAGTTAGCACTATCATCATTTCAACCTTTTCAGAAATTCTTCTAGCAGCGATTGCCTTACTTCAGCTTTGTCAGATAAGAGCGTTCCACTATCTGGACAATATCTTGATTCTTGCAGACTCTCTAGTCAAGCTTCAGCAGAATACAGTGGATATTCTGTCCACTATGGACAGTTTTGGTTGGCATGTCAACCATGTTGATATACCCTGGCACTCAGGACACATGCCCTAGTCTTCTGAGGGGCCTGGGTCTCCTTTGAGATATGGAGAGGGTACATTCTATGCATTATACAGTTTTGTATTATATCACTTATCTAGGTTATATTGTATCTATATTGTATATGTACATGTTTGACCAATTCATTTTAGATCAGTTAAAATATTAGTCTGGATTTGAATCAAAGTAGTCTTTATGGTATCCTACCAGCCCCTGGTTTATTAGGATCCTAGAAATGCCCCTGTCATCAACAAAGTGAAAAACCAGTTTGACCCATCTCAATTCATGCAATATGGTTTGATATCCAGATTAGAAGAGTTTCTCTTCCACATAGAAAAATGATGGGCCTGATCATGAGTACCAACAGGTTTATAACGGAGTCTTGGGTGACTGAGGAGGACTGTCTTTGCCTACGGGGTAAGAAGTTTTCCTCTATCCCGATCATGCCTTGGGCTTGGTTGCACCCCAGACTTCTACATGTTTGCTTTCTTCAACAGTGGGAGTGGGGCAAAAGCTTATAGAATCAGCCCATTTTCTCCCATCTAGAGCCTGACAAGATCTCCATTGGTGGACATCAGCAATAAATCTCTTAACAGGCAAACCTCTTCATCCTGGGATATTGATCCCAATTACAACAGACGCCAGTCTTGCCAGTTGGGGAGCTCATCACTTGTCCCTTAAAGTTCATAAGAAGTTGATCCCCCCCCCCTCCTATCAAACTGGTTCAAGTTGAAAGCACCCTTCAAAGTGCTAAGACACTTCTACAATCTGCTGGAAGGCAAGCAAGTCATGGTACTGATGGACTACAAAACTGCTGAGGCCTATATAGCCATACAGGGTGGAACAATAACTCTTCTGTAGCTGGAATTGGAGATTTTTGATTGGGTAGAAGGGCGGGTGCTTGTCAGACAAATATCCACTCCAAAGTTCTTTGGAAGATTGACAGCACAATCATCAACTTTCTCTTTTCTTCTTCCAGTTCAAGTAGAAACCCTACGGTCAAGACACCCTGTCATGGTGTTTAGACTTTCCAATGGTATATGTTAGAAGAAGTCTGTGCTGAGGATTTGCTTGCAGTTTGTTGTTGTTTCCTCACGCTCTCAGAGAAGGAGGTGCTGGGCAGGTCTATTTAAACACTGGGTTTCCTGTAGCAAGTGCTGTCCGTTCTACAGCGTTACCGTGACCTGTGTCCCCGTGTCTGCTCTGAAGTGACTTCCTGCATCTGTGACCCCGGCTATCTTTGGACTTTGTTTGCTTTCTGCCTGCCCCGACCTCCGGCTTCTCTACGACCCCTCATCTGCCTGATCCCGTGTACTTCTGCTCCCCGCACGTTGCCAAGCCTGCCTGCATCCCGACCATCCGCCTGTCTCATCCTTCTGTACCGCTTTGCCAGCACGTTGCCGACCCGGACTGTACCACTACGCTTCTGCCAAGCACGAGCTTCAGCGGAATTGCACCCACCACCAGCGACCACGTCCATCCCTCGTGCTCCCCTGTGCTCCCGAGCTCCCTGTCTACACTATCAGGGGTTCGCGAACCAGGGCCGTAAGAGAGGTTGTCCCCTGCATAAGTCAGACTCGACCACCAGGTACATGACAGTATATCTTTAGTCACCAAAGAGGGTCATCCTGTGAGTTTTTCAAAACGTTCAGCGGGAGGGAGTGGAAGCAATAGCCATAATTCCATATTGGACCAGGGGCCTTTGGATTCCACTTTTCTTGTGAGTGACAGCAACTACATATTGGCAGCTCCCTATTATTCAGATCCTATTGAACCAGGGAGACCACTTTCATCCAGACCCCCAATATCTCCATTAATCGGCTTGGAGATTGGGAGGTGTGCATGATTAGGACTCTTCTCAGATCCCATTGGGACTTTGAAGTCCAAAAGGTTTTCGAACTAATGGGACTTATTTTCACCTACAGTAATTTTTTGCCAGTTTTCCGGAGACTGTATTCTCACCTGATGAGTCTATCAGTAAGCAACATCCTGGAATTTTTGCAATCAGAGTATCAGAAACATGGTCCCAGCTGTCAGGCTAAGGTGCACTATCTGGCTAATGCACGTGCACATAGGCATAGGTGTGCACATTTCTACGAGCATAGAAGATGAACTGTATGCACATCATTGCCCACATGCAAGAGCACACTCGGATGTGCATGCACATCATCCACCGCCGCCAAGCGACTTATTTAAACCTGAACTCTGCACCACTGCTTTGCTTCAGTCTTGTGCCTGCTATCCAGTTCCTGATATACATCTTGATCCTGTCACTTACCCAGCTTCCTCTCTGACCTTGCTTTCGAATTACCCTTGACTGCTCATGTTCGCTATCTGCTTCTGATACTGAACCTGGCTTGAACTACTGACCACGCTTGTGCCTAGTGAATCTGTACCTCGCTTTTTCCTGATTATGATTTTGCTCCTGTCTTTGTGTCCTTCCACTTGGCCGTGGGACCTGATTTCACCGTTGGCTAGACTCAGCATCTCCACAGTGCATCATCAGCTGTACCTCTGCCTATTAAATACCAGCACTCCCAAGTTTCTGCTCACAATAGTTACGCCTTTGCCCCTGCATGCCCTGTTTAAAGTCTAGGGGTGCTCAAAAGGGAACTGTGCAAGAGGCCACCCTCGTCATCTCAGGTATGGGATACACAGGGTTGGATAAAAAGCTCAGTTTCTGCCTTTTTGGCTTTCCTGGGGACTTTCCATGAGATTTACTGATAGTTTTGCAAACACTCAGTCAGCCTCCCTTTCATCAAGCTGAGTTATGCTTTTTATGGCATCTAACCCTTTAAGAAGTTTTTCTCACCTCGAAAACTTTGTATAGTGTCAGAAATTAGTGCTTTCTCAGTCAAAGAGCCCATCTGCATGGTGTTTCAAAACAGTGTGGTGTTGTGTCCATCACTGCAATATTTGTTCAAAGTGGCGGCAATGTTACATTAGAACAGGGAGGAGTCGGTGCTTCCAAAGTTTCCAGCAACGAGGAGAAGACGATAATCCTCTAGACGCTGGAAAAACACCTCTTTCTGCTCATAAGGAAAGAGGTTGGCATATGAGGGTCATCTCTATCTGGTTGGTGAAAAAAAATTGAAAAAGCTTATGTTTCCCCACGGCTTTCACCTCCTACAAACCTAAGGACTCATTCCACGAGAATGTGTCTGCTTCCAGGACAGCTCATGCCAGGGTCTCTAATACCTTTCTCAGTCACTGCTTGGTGGACATTGTGGCTTATTTTAAATTGATGGTCTTTTTTTGTTTAACCTAAAACAATAAAAAACCCAGTGGTGAACAAATACCACCAAAAGAAAGCTCTATTTGTGGGAAAAAATGACATCAGTTTAATTTATGTACAGCATTGCATACTGGCGCAATTGTCAGTTAAAGTAACACAGTGTTTAGTGTTGGGCTGTCAGGAACCATTTATCAGAGTCAGAAAATGCAGTAAAAATCACACATTTTAATAAAATGGTAAAAATGGTACAAATAGTAAACGTAGTCAAAACAAGCCAGGGTTTGGTAGCCAAATCGGGTAACCAGAACAAGCCAGGGAATCGGGAAGCCAGAGATCAGCATGGTGGAAGGCAGCAGACAGGATCAGGAACCAGAAGGAATGTCAGCCAGGCAAATCTTCAACAGGAACACAGCAGAGAGTCTCTAGATATGTTGACCAAGGCAAAGACACAGGGAATATGAACCAGGCAGTTTAAATAGCCAGAAGGGGCTGGCTGACAAGCAGGAAATGATCACCAGGTGAGTCAATGTGGAATGATGAGTACTGGCAATTAACCAACAGCTGAGCAACCTGAGCTCCGAGAAGGGAGGGCTGTGCCTAGCCCTGACAGTACCCCCTCCTCAACGACCCCTCCCCCTCGGAGGACCACTGGGTTTGAGGGGAAAACGTCTATGGAAATCACGGAGGAGGACAGGAGCATATATGTCCAAGGATGAGACCCAAGAGTGCTCCTCCAGACTGTACCCTTTCCAATGAACCAGGATGCACCCACGGAACCTATGGGAGTCAATTACAAATTGTATTTCATACTCCTCATGGTTCTCAACCTGAACCGGGCGAGGACGTGGTACTGAGGTGATGAAGTAGATGCAAACCAAACGTTTTAATAAGGAGACATGGAATACATTTGAAATATGCATATTAGAAGGAAGGTCTAATGCGTAAGCCACTGGGTTGATCTTACGGAGAATACAGAAAAGCCCAATAAGCCATGGTGCCAGTTCCAGTGAGGGCACACGGAGTCGAAGGTTGTGAGACGACAGCCAGACCCTCTCCCCAACTTGGTAGGAAGGTGCAGGTAGGCGTGGAATCTGTACCTATCATTGGCACGTCGCAAGGATGCTTGGACCTGTACCCAAGTGGAACGAAGACCACGGAGATGCTCCTCTAATGCAGGGTGGGATTGCAAAGCTTGGGGCCAAATGTACAGGAGGCTTCTGCAAGCGCTCTTTTAATGAAGGTCTCTCTCGAAGTCTAGAGTCAATGAGAATGGCAAACACGGACAACTTCTCCAGATCTGTAGGAATGTCTCGGGCTGCTATATCATCTTTGATGTTATCCGAGAGACCATGAGAAAAAGCAGCCATGAGGGCCTCATTGTTCCAAGCGACCTCTGCTGCCAGAGTACGGAATTTAATGGTGTAATCAGCAACAGTTCTCGTACTCTGTTTGATGGACATGAGGGTCTTGGCAGCAGAAGTGGAGCATGCGGGAACATCAAATACCCTTTTAAAAGAAGCCACAAACTCAGGGTAACTCAGGACAATAGGTTTTTGCATCTCCCATAGGGGGTTTGCCCAGGCCAGGGCCCTATCAGAAAGCAAAGAAATAATCAAGCCTACTTTGCTTCTGTCCGTGGGGAACTCCTGGGGCAGCATCCCAAAGTATATCCCAACTTGGTTGAGAAACCCTCTGCATTGAACTGGATCACCCCCAAATCGCTGGGGAAGTGGAGCGGAACAAGACATATTCCTTACAGCGGTAATATTGATTGATGATACTGGAGCAGCAGCAGGGATGGCTTGCAACACAGGTTGTACTGGAACAGCCACAGTGGGAGGATCCCGGTGAGCAGTGCAAATCAGGAGGGTCTGTAACACTATGGCAAACTGATCCATGTGCTGATCCTACTCATTCAACCTGGAAAAACTATTACCAATAGGTGGATTGCCTGCATCTTCTGAATTCATGGCCTTCTCCTACTGTCAGGAACCATGAATCAGACTGAGATCGAAAATGCAGTAAAAATCACACCTTTTAATAAAATGGTAAAAATGGTACAAATAGTAAACGTAGTCAAAACAAGCCAGGTTCGGTAGCCAAATCGGGTAATCAGAACAAGCCAGGAAATCGGGAAGCCAGAGATGAGCAAGCATGGTGGAAGGCAGCAGACAGGATCAGGAACCAGAAGGGACATCAGCCAGGCAAATCTTCAACAGGAACACAGCAGAGAGTCTCTAGATATGTTGACCAAGACAAAGGCACAGGGGATATGAACCAGACAGTTTAAATAGCCAGAAGGGGCTGGCTGACGAGCAGGAAATGATGACCATGTGAGTCACTGTGGAATAATGAGTACTGGCAATTAACCATCAGCTGAGCAACCTGAGCCCTGAGAAGGGAGGGCTGAGCCCAGCCCTGACATGGGCCCATAACATTAATGGTCAGCATAGAACCCCTTGGTGATCAGTGGGAGGGGGGCCTCCTTACATTGGCTGACACTTAGAGGTGGGGCACCTTTTCATAATGATCATTGAGAGGAGGGTCCTATTATCAAGGTAAATGGGGAGAATGGGAGCCAGAAATTGAGAGTCAGGGAACCTCTAAAGCAACTTCTGGGGAAACTCTAGGGTACCACAGAACCCTGGCTAACAAAGGATGGTTTAGATCATATGTATAAAACACAAGGGCCACAGGACAAATACGGCCCTTCAGGCCATTTCTTTTTTTTCAGATTCTTTATCTATATAATAGAATAAAGCATCCATCAGAACAAAGTACAACAGAAATGGTGCAATGTCTCACATAATATAAAGAAGATCCAAAATGGCATGGTAATATAAAGCGAGATGCAGAAATGCAATGTATTTTAACGTCACTAAAAACCATAATAATTTCTCACTTCCTAAAATGAGGAGGTAACTATGAACAAAATGCCAGGGTTTGCATGGATGGACACTTCATTTTTTTTAGAGAAAAAGAAACAAGAACACAGGAGCAAAAGGTCACCCATGGGTGCCCCATCAGGCCATTTCATGTGGCCCTCGCACCTCTCCTGCAGCTGTCCGCCCCCACCTTGTCTCATCAGTGGGCAGCAGAGAAGAGGATAGAACTCTTCTACCAGATCTTGCACTTCTCCGTGCAGCTGCTTCTCCATGCAGCCCCCCGTCCCCAGTCTCGGCAGTCAGCAGACTGAGACCAAGAGAGGAGGACAGAATTCCTCCTTCAAATCCTGCGCCTTTCTGTGCAGCCATGGCACCCCTTCCGCCTCCATCTCCCCTGGTCTCAGCATTCAGCAGACTCTGCCAGCTGACTGTATCCCTCCTCTAATCCTATTCCAGACTCTGCATTTTCTGCTAACCAGTTCCACCCCCAGCTTCTTCTTGGTGGCAGCAGCGCAAGGTAAGGGGATGTGCACTGTGATGTAAGGGAGGGTGGGGAACTCTTGACTTCTGATGGTGGTGGGGCTCTTGACATCTCATATAAGGGGGGTGGGGGGTTCTGGACATCTAGTCTTACAAATACAACTGGCCCTTTGAGAGGAACCATAATGCTGATGTGACTGAATAATGAGAAAACTGCGCAACAGAAAATTAGATATATAAAATAAATGTGTGTGTGTGTAGCTGCTGGTGAAAATTCACAATGTGAACAAGTGTAAAAGGAAGTGGTAAAAAGAACCGTGCTAACACACAAAGTGAATAACTGAGAGCAGGCTCTCCCCTATCATTAAACAAGGCCGGTGCCCAATCAACCACTAGCCACTGTTAGTGCTCATGAACTGGGTATTTTGTGTGGGTGACCAGCCTATAAGAATAGAGATGGATCTTGTACAGATTTCTTTTAGGATGGGGAGACCAGCCAAACAAATAACATGACCATACAATATAATCAACGTGCATAATAAAAAAATATAATATAATTATTCATAGTATGTAATAGAAAGTGCCTCTGTGCTGTAGAAAAAACTTCCAAAGTCCTATTATTTCAAGAAAAATACAGTTCAAAGTGCTTCCAAATGTGCCAGAAAAAAATTCTTCTTATTCCAAATAGTGTGAAACTTGGACGGAACCTTCACCAACACACCCAGTGGTAAAACTTACTCACCAGATGTTGTTGATTTCCACTACAGAAATCAAAATGCGCTCTTGTTGGGTATATTCAAATGGTGTCTCCTTGGAGGTCCCAGCAAAACCGGATGGTGACCAGGAAATGCGTCGTGGGATTTGCTCACCACCCAGAGGTGGACAAGAGGAGGGAGAGAATGGAGCCAACAATGGTGAAGTACGTCCAGCTGATTTATTTAAAACATTTAAAACATCAAAAACCGTAAAGGTTGCTTATAAAACTTGAGAATGGTGCAGGGGACGTCGATTGCGGTCGACCCGCGGGTCAGTGAGCGGAAATGGGGGGTTCTGGACATCACTGGCCCTTTGAGAGGAACCATAATGCTGATGTAGCCTGCAATGAATTTGAGTTTGACACCCCTGGTTTAGATTCTCTTTCTGTGTATCCATGGGCGTCCGCAGATAGGGGCAAGGGGGGAAATTGCCCCCCCCCCCCGGAATCAGGGATCGGATCGGGGGTTGCCCACTAGGTCCTTATCCTCTTGGGCTATGTATGAAGTCTCTGATCGTCTTGTGTGCCATGTCCACAGTCTCAGACCATCTCCTGTACTATGTCTGCAGTCTCTGACCATCTCCTGTAGTATGTCTGCAGTCTCTGACCATCTCCTGTAGTATGTCTGCAGTCTCTGACGATCTCCTGTAGTATGTCTGCAGTGTCTGATCATCTCCTGTTCTATGTATATAGTCTCTGACTGTCTCTTGTACTATGTCCGCAGTGTCTGACCGTCTCCTGTACTATGTCTGCAGTCTCTGACCATCTCCTGTAGTATGTCTGCAGTCTCTGACAATCTCCTGTAGTATGTCTGCAGTCTCTGACCATCTCCTGTAGTATGTCTGCAGCCTCTGATGATCTCCTGTAGTATGTCTGCAGTGTCTGATCATCTCCTGTTCTATGTATATAGTCTCTGACTGTCTCTTGTACTATGTCCGCAGTGTCTGACCGTCTCCTGTACTATGTCTGCAGTCTCTGACCATCTCCTGTAGTATGTCTGCAGTCTCTGACCATCTCCTGTAGTATGTCTGCAGTCTCTGACGATCTCCTGTAGTATGTCTGCAGTGTCTGATCATCTCCTGTTCTATTTATATAGTCTCTGACTGTCTCTTGTACTATGTCCGCAGTGTCTGACCGTCTCCTGTACTATGTCTGCGGTCTCTGACCATCTCCTGTACTATGTCTGCATTCTCTGACGTGATAATGTCAAAAAGCGGCATAGCATGGGTGACCTTAAAATGATGCCCCCCCCCCTGAAAAAATTTCTGCGGACGCCCATGTGTGTATCCATGTGTATTATCTATTTCTGTGCTGGTGAAGGTGAATTCAGGTACATTAGATGGATGAATAGTTCACACGAATAGTGATACGGCTTTGTGGAGTGAATGAACTATAGCTGTCTCCTGTGTACACCACAAACATCCAGTAGTGCTGGCAGAGAAGACGTCCAGATAAACAGAACTCAGTGTACTCTCTGCTCTTATCTAAGGGGGCAGACGCAGCACCTTCTAAGGCTCACATCCAATACACAGCCAGCACCGCCATGCTTCCCGCCACTAACAACGTGCGTCTTTAACCTTGTAAGAGTGACCTATAGCTCCTTTATTTGCTGTAAAGAACAATGCATCATTTCATGATACTTTTTTAACAGAAATTACACAATACTATTTATTTAGCTTTAAAGTACATAGGACAAACTACCAAAAGATTGATCTTCTTTATCAGGTACAATAAATCTTCCATTTTTTTCTGAAAACTGTAGTAAAAAATAAGACCAAATACTTCCTAAAAAAAGTGAGCTTGCAAAATGTGAAACACTCAAAAAAGTGCAAAGTGTAACACATGGTCCTCCTCCAAAGAGAAAGGACCCTGGCCCTGAACCCCCAAGGTGCAAGGCTCCTGACAGGAACTTGTGGAAATTATTTCCACAACAAACTGGATCCTCGTGGGCCAAAACCAGGCAGATCCAATTCTTCAGGAGACCTGCCAAGGAACTGTCCGCCCAAGTACAGGTATAGCTCTGCCGAAGATAGATCCCATGGGAGGGGGAGAACCTGGCCCAAATGTCTTCTTGAGGTCTTACTGTGCCTACAGAAAAGGTTCTAATATAACAGGACATTCACCGGGGCTGTACAAGCTTTGGAATAGTAAGATAAGTAACAGAGATATTTACTGAATTTCATTTAGAGAGGGTGATATTTATTTTTTACAGGCATTTATATAGCGCTGGCAATTTACACAATGCTTTACATACTGTACATTCACATTCCGTGCCCTCAAGGAGCTTACAATCTACAGTTCCCAATCTTACATACACACACATATTAGAAATCATTAAGGGCCCATTCACACCTGAGCGTTTTGTAGCTCAAATATGCCTGAAGCTACAAAATGCTGGAGGCAAAAAAATCAATGATTCTCTATGGAGATAGTTCACATCTCCACTCAACGCCCTATGCTCAAATTACTCACGGAGGTATTGTTGTTGCGCGAATCGGGCATATTCCGGCATTTCTGTTACTTTTCTATTGCCATAGAATCAATGGAAAAGCATCAAACACGCGTATTAGCGCGACATCGGCGTTTGCAAACGCCCGATGTTGAGCAACAAAACGCATGAGAAAAAGCTTCAAGAACGCCCAAAAACGTGTCACCTAGGTGTGAATGCAGCCTCAGACAGGATCTAATTAACCCACCAGTGTGTCTTTGGAGAGTGGGTGGAAACCCATGCATGCACATGGGGGAACATGCAAACTCTATCCAGATAGCGTCCTGACAGGGACTCAAACCGTGGACCCCAGTACTGCAAGGCAGAAGTACTAACCATGTATTGCTATTCTGGACAGAATTTGGATTCTTCCACCTGAATACAGTCATACAGTCTACATATTGTGCTAAAAAGACAGAAACATTTTTGTATCACAAACAGGTCCTCAAAGCAGAATTAAACCAAGGTGGTGCGACCACCATTTGGCACTCTAGGTGTGCTCCCCTTTAGTGTTGTGAGGTCCGAGCTTCCAGCATCCACTCCATCCCTGCTGGTGCTTTGTTGTCTTCCTCTTCTTTCATGTCCACACATTGGGCAGGCCCTGATGACATAACTTCCATGCGTGCGCACTGGGGTTACATTATTTCACTGCCTGGCTCCATTCCCGGTGTTCTCCACCAGTGCCATGTCCTTCTCCTCTTCTTCCAGGATTGCCATGTTCTTGCTTTGCCCATTGGGAACTCCAGTGAATGTGTGCTGGAGTCAGTGGCGGAACTACCCGAGTCGCAAAGGTTGAATTTGCAACTGAGCTCTGGCCTTTCTGCCACCATGGGGGGGGCCAAGAAGGCAGGAAGTGGGCCGCTGGAGAACATGTGAAAGGGTCTCACTTGGTTTACACTGCTGCAACTCCAAAGTCATGCAACTTGATTGCATCTTCCTTGCAACTTGCTTGCCACTTTTGTGATTTAAAGGGTCTTTAAAGGATTTAAAGAGTAAAGCATCCCGGGATAAGTGGGAAGGTTGGCTGCGAGATGGTTTATTGCCCTGGGCCCTGAAGGTTCTAGTTATGCCTCTGGATGGAGTTAAACCATCTTGGCACCTGCCTTCATTCCTGGGAACTGTAAGATGCCAGTACTGTACACTGTTCTACACATGAGCCACTCTCAGAATACAATTTTAACCACTTCCATACCACTGAACGTTATATGATGTCCTGGGCTTTCATTGGAGATATCTGAATGATGCCTGCAGCCGCTTGATTGTTTTTACAGGCGGTGGCAGGGGATGCCCCCCCCTCCAGTGCCTCTATTGGCTCGCCCGTGCATTCAGTGAACCAGAGAAGGAATCCGCCGGCGCAGAAGTTTACCATAAAGCTGACTGAGGACCAGATAGGACTCTCAGAGGCCGGGCATGACTTTATGACATCACGTCCGGCCCTGGAAGTTGCAAACACTGTGTTCAGCTGGAAAAGCTGAGATCGTTTTTATTTTGATCTCAGCCTTTCCAGCCTAGAGGAGAGATCTGGGGTCTTACAGACCCCAGATCTCTCCACAAAGAGGACATGTCATGCCCTATTTCTATTACAAGGGATGTTTACATTCATTGTAATAGGAATAAAAGTGATAAAAAAAAATTAAAAAGTGGGGAAAGTGAAAAAATAAAAGAAATGAAATAAACAATAAATAAAAAAAAAATTAAAGCGCCCCCGTCCCTTCCAGCCCGCACGCACAAGCGAACACATACGTAGGTCCGCATATGTAAACAACGCTCAAACCACACTTGTGAGGTATCCCTGCAAACGTTAGAGCGAGAGCAATAATTCTAGTGCAAGACCTCCTCTGTAACTCTAAGCAGGTGGCCTGTAAAAATATTCAAGAACATTGCCTATGGAAATTTTTAACCACTTAAGGACCGGAAGGAT
Source organism: Glandirana rugosa (assembly GCA_018402905.1). Classification (NCBI taxonomy): domain Eukaryota; kingdom Metazoa; phylum Chordata; class Amphibia; order Anura; family Ranidae; genus Glandirana; species Glandirana rugosa. The sequence continues at coordinate 1,053,581 of BLSH010482098.1, read as the reverse complement.
TTCCAGCTTTAGGACCGGAGCCCTTTTTGCGATTCGGCACTGCGTCGCTTTAACTGACAATTGCGCGGTCGTGCGACGTTGTGTTAACAGTCAATTTCGCTGCGTCACGGCTTAGCGTTTTTCCCGAGGCCAGGATTTCGACCTTTAGGAAGGCCAGGAATTCACCAATTTTTAAAGGTATCCGTTACAAGAACTTATAAAAATGTCCGGTGGACGAATCTCAATGTCTCCTCCAGAACGTGATCTTAATAACGAGAGCGAGATTGCAAACGTCCCTATGGAGTGTTCACACCAAACTCGCAACAAATGTATACGCCTGGATGCATACACAAGCGAACACGCACGCCCGACCTTCCCTGCCCCCGCGAAATTAAAAAAAAAATAAATAACAAATAAAGTAAAGAAAATAAAAAAGTGAAAGGGGTGAAAAATTAAAAAAAAATAGTGAAAATA
>BLSH010482098.1:977245-990525 GCA_018402905.1 Glandirana rugosa | reverse complement strand
AGAAGATGTTCTATTTTGTAAGGATCCGCGCGGAGGAGGGTAGGCGGAGCCTAATGCTCCGCCTCTACAAACAGTGATGTGCACAAGATCTGGCCAGTCACAGGCCGTCTTGTGGGGGCGGCAGCCGGGGACTCTATTGCGGGAGGCGTCTTGTGGGGGCGGCAGCCGGCAGTCGCTCCCCTCCCGGCGACATAGCGTCAAAGTAATCCTGCAGACTGGCGGTAACATCGCCATGCAGGTCAGACGCCGTCGCCGGGGATTCTATTGCGGGAGGCGGCCGCGGGAAGTGCCCGCGAGAGCCAGGACTCGGTGGACGAGTGGGGGTGTATGGGGGGGGCGGCTTTTTCGCCGCCCCCCGCAATGTGCCGCCCTAGGCCTGGGCCTTGTTGGCCTAGGCCAAGAAGCAGTACTGGACTCGGCCCCGCAGCTATATTTTTTCAGACGCCGCTTCCCTCGAAGCGGCCCCAGTCCGGCACTGCTCTGAAGACAAACTCTCTGGGAATTGCAGATCCTGGCTCCTGTGCGCCGCTGCTCAGTTCTCTCCACCCACCGCCAATAGGAACTTGAGCGCGGCCCGGACTACAACTCCCAGAATGCAGTGCGGGAGCAACGCAGCCAATCAGCGGCCGCTGCAGTCAATGTAAAAAAAATGTCAGCAGACAGCGGCCTTCATATCGGCCGTTTTGAATATAAGTTAGACGGCCTGGGGGGAAATTTCCACCCTGCCCCCCCCCCGGCCCAGCCCGCCCCTGACCGTGAGTGAAAGAAAAGTTTTTGTATTATCATTCATATTCTCTGAAAAATGGCCAAGAAATCATAAATTCTGCCCGGGTATGTAAACTTATGAGCACAACTGTAGTTACAATGTAAATATGTAGAAAAAAAAATCCATACCTGAAATTCTTCTTTAATAAAATATAGATTCATCCTTACCTTTACCCTCTGATAATAACTGTACCAACTGGAAGTCATCAGGGCCATCGGATTCTATGTTGTGTTTATGGAGAGCCCGCTGTATGACTACCCGAGACTTATCCTGACTGGTGAGCTACAGAGGAACAGTACATACACATGAATTATTAATAATAGAAATATATCATTTAACTTAAAGTTGTATGTATCATATAAAGGGTTTCCAAACTTTTCAGTACAAGGGGCACATTGTATATTTTACAAATATTCACAGGTAAAAAAAAATCAGTTTTATAAATGAATTAATACAATTTAAATTAATATGTTTTATTTTAGCTTTTTTGGAATCGGCATGATATGATTCAGAACAACCGGAAATGAATTTCAGTAAAACAAAGCTAAAAAAGCCCCAGAAAAAAAACCATGAGTCCATCAAGGTCCCCTTCAACGTTCCCCCTTACATCAAAGTCCCCATCAAAGTCTGCTCTTACATCAGAGTCCAATTTACATCAGCGTTCCCCCTTGCATCAAAGTCTGCTCTTACATCAGAGTCCAATTTACATCAGCGTTCCCCCTTGCATCAGGTTTCCCATCAGAGCTTCTCTTACACCAGGGCCCCATCAAAGTCCCCCTCTACAATAGAGTCCTCATCGGAGTCCCCCCTTACATCAGGGTCCTGTTTTACGTCAGAATTCCCCCTAAGGCTTGGTTCACACCTATGCAATTTTTAGTGCATTTCCAGTTTTGCAGAAACACACTACAGTCCATTTAACATAGTTTCCTATGAGTCACGTTCACATCCAGTGGCGGCCCGTCCATACGGGGTGCAGGGGCGCCGCCCCTATCCATGCGTCCGGCCCCCTAATCTGCGTGCGAAGCGACGGACACATGGATTCCGCCGCGACCTGGATGGGGTGAGTCCAACTGGGGGGGGGGCTTGGGTGGCGACAGGTGACCCCCCCGGGGGAGGGGGGTTGGCTGTGGATGCATTGTTTGCCGCCGCCTGAATCCAAGCAGTCTACCACCTATGAGTTTGAGCTGTCACCTGAATTCAGCTGATCGAAGTGGACTATTTATTGACAGCTTATACATAGTAGACAGATAATACAGGCTACTGAAAAGGTAACAGGTTATTGAAAAATCATTTGAAACCAGAAAAATATATGGCAATTTTATCAAAAGCTATTCGATTTTTCCGCCAGACTCCATTAAGGTATTTTTGACCCCATCTCCTTGTGGTCAATCGAAAGCACTAACTTTCACATTCGATTGCTTGGAGTTTCAATTTCAGTTCAGTGAAAACCGGTTGAAATTGCTGGAAAGTTCTCACATGCATGGCCAGCTTTGGAATATGCACTTTGGAAATGGGAAAGTCAATTAGCTCACCTCTGTGAATTTTATATGGTCTTTATTCCCACCACAAACCATACACAGTACAACTGACAGCAGCCTCAAAAAAAGTGGAATGCCGCGGATGTCTGATGGCTTGGTTTTACCAAAATATTACACCTGACCTGAAGTGGACCTTCACCCAAAAAATTACTTTATTCCTCCTGGCTCTTCCCTCTCCAACAATTAGTAACAAGTCCTTATTTTTTAAATGGTTGCTGACCTTCTTTATGCTGCATCTAGGTAAGTATAACTTGGCGCCCACCGCCTGCTGCATCCTAGGATGTCCGCGTTACACATCCCAGGAGGCAACTGTACTGACAGGCCCATGCGTGCTGGAGCACATGTGTGCAGATATACCACAAGTCTTCAGGACTTGGGCAGAGACCTGCTGCACATCTACACACGTGCTGGGGTTTCTCTGTACACCGCAGATATCAAGGTCCCAGATAACAGCTTTCGCTGTGCATGTACGGGAAACTACCATGCATGCACAGATGTACCCCAGGTCCCAGAAGCCTTCGGCACATCTACATATGAGCAAGATAAATAACGTTGGGAGCTGAATCAAAGATCAGGGGATAATTAAAGACTGAGGCACTGAAGTGCCTCTTTTAATGAAAATGCAATATTAAAAAATGAGAATGATGCCCAAGAACTGTATTGGAGTTCTTACCAGTATACTCTTGTACAAATTCCCATGAGTGTTCTCCATGCTGACCCGGATAATACAAAGGTCAGAGATTTGCTGGTTGTACACAGGGAGTGATGGGGAGACGGGGGAACGGGGTGAAGAGACAGATCGGTGAGCTTCCTCTCGTCCTGGAGTGCTGGGTGGAGTCAGAACTTCCTGTGTGCTTCCTCTGTCCTGTAATGACCATATCATTATGGACAGAAACTTGATGCAAAATACAAAATGTCATCACAGAGTTCTGTATCACGTGCAGTTACCTTATTGGTGGCCGTCTCTGCAGGACACAGAGCTGCTATAAGTCCTTCGTCAATCTCACAGCTGCTGCAGGATCCCGACGGAGACACACGATCCCCATTCATCTTGGGACTAAACACTTCAGAACCTAATAACAAACTGTGCATAAAACAGAACATGTACAGAACAAGAGATAAATAAAATAGCCACACTATAGAGGCAAGGGTACAACAATGACTTGTGTAATGATGAGCTTCAAGACAGGAATGAGTGGGCCCAGTGAGAGGACAGGAGACAAGGTGGTGAGTGGGCTCAGTGGAAGGACAGGAGATAAGGGGGTGAGTGGGCTCAGTGAGAGAACAGGAGATAAGGGTGTGAGTGGGCTCAGTGGAAGGACAGGAGATAAGGGGGTGAGTGGGCTCAGTGAGAGGACAGGAGATAAGGGGGTGAGTGGGCTCAGTGAGAGGACAGGAGATAAGGGGGTGAGTGGACTCAGTGGAGGGACAGGGGATAAGTGTGTGAGTGGGCTCAGTGGAAGGACAGGGGATAAGGGTGTGAGTGGGCTCAGTGGAAGGACAGGGGATAAGGGTGTGAGTGGGCTCAGTGAGAGGATAGGAGATAAGGGGGTGAGTGGGCTCAGTGGAAGGACGGGGATAAGGGTATGAGTGGGCTTAGTGAGAGGACAGGAGATAAGGGTGTGAGTGGGCTCAGTGGAAGGACAGGAGATAAGGGGGTGAGTGGGCTCAGTGGAAGGACAAGAGATAAGGGGGCGAGTGCGCTCAGTGAGAGGACAGGAGATGAGGAGGTGAGCGGGCTCAGTGGAAGGACAGGAGATAAGGGTGTGAGTGGGATCAGTGGAAGGACAGGGCTCTTAGCAGCTCTCATCTGTGCTCAGGCTGCTCAGCTGTCGAATAATTGTCAGCACTCATTGTTTCCTCAGTGGCTCACCTGATTATCATTACCTGCTCATCAATTCCACCTACAGCCAGACCCTTCTGGCTATTTAAACTGCCTTATAAAAACTGAAAGGTATACTGCACTCTCTTATTAATGAACCTATAGCTGCCAGCACACCAATCTACAAAATTGTGAATAAATTAGATAGAAAACAGTACAGCGCTGAAAGTGCAACCAAATAAATTATGTATGCACACACTAAATTGGTCTATAGTTGGTGTTCAATATGGAAAAACCATATATTGCCCAGCTAGCCAAAGTGTACAATGTATAAAAATACTTATACAACAATATGAATGTTGAATGCGCAAATATATAGATTACATTCACATAACCTGAAATCTTAAAGGGCAAGTTCACCTTTGATCACTTTTTTTTTTCTAAATTCCAGCTCCCCTGTGTACCAATATAGCATTCATGTACTTTTTTTTGCAAAAATATCAACACTTTCCATTAAATCTACAGACACTTTCCTTACTGTCCTCCATCCATGTTTCCAGACATTTCCATTCGTAATGTCTTACCTTCACACAGACTATAGGTCATGACACAGGAAGGAGTTGACCAGCTGACCTCATTAGCAGACAGTCTGCATCATCCACCCTCCTAACTACCGCCCACTCCCAGGTGCAAGTTTTTTAAATGACAATCAGTGATCACCCCTTTTACTAAATTCACAATATACAATTAGATTGTATAGTGTATGGCCACGTTTATACACCTAAAATTACTAGTTGCGCTTTCAGTGCCATCAATTGTTAACGGCATACCAAACACAGAAGCAAACACACATTTTGCCATGTGAAAAAACGAGGGGCAAATGCTGCAAAACGCACAGTAAAAAACCCACAAACACAAAACACCAAAATGTCCCATTAACTACATGTAGTGCAGCCAATTGAAATCAACAGGCTACCCTATGCGTTTCACAGGAAAATCGAGACACAAAATGTTCGCTCCCACTATGCTAGATGTGAATGGGGCCTGAAAGTAAAATTGTTGCGGTAACACAAGAACAATGAGCCTCCATTCACATCTGTGTGTTCCCTTGCATTTCAGAAATGCGCTGCACCAAAAATCGCAGTGAAAAATGCACCAAGCTCTGCTCTAAAAAAAAGTTCTGAAGCTTCTTTGGGGCGATTGCTGTGTGTAGGGCGACCCATTCAGGTGGATGGGCTGTCCTATGTGTGATGAGTGAAAATGCTCAAACGCCTCCCCACCTCCCTAAAAAAAAAAAAATGCAGATGGGAATGCGAGTTGCAGAGATGTGAATATAGATTACATTGTGTATGGGCATCTTTATACAAGTACATAGGAGGGAGAGGACAGAAACACAGCTGTCAAGCCCCGTTCACATCTCTGCATAGCGGGAACTCGCATTCCCACATGCTTTTTTTTTGATTAGCGAGTTCCCGCTCGCTAAATAAAATATTTACAAAAATGTGAGGGGTGTACTCACTTTTGTGAGATACTGTATATACATTATCTCACAAAAGTGAGTACACCCCTCACATTTTTGTAAATATTTTATTCTATATTTTCATGTGACGACACTGAAGAAATGACACTTTGCTACAATGTAAAGTAGTGAGTGTACAGCTTGTATAACAGTGTACATTTGCTGTCCCCTCAAAATAACTCAACATTCAGCCATTAATGACTAAACTGCTGGCAACAAACGTGAGTACACCCCTAAGTGAAAATGTCCAAATTGGGCCCAAAGTGTCAATATTTTGTGTGGCCACCATTATTTTCCAGCACTGCCTTAACCCTCTTGGGCATGGAGTTCACCAGAGCTTCACAGGTTGCCACTGGAGTCCTCTTCCACTCCTCCATGACGAAATCATGGAGCTGGTGGATGTTAGAGACGTTGCGCTCCTCCACCTTCTGTTTGAGGATGCTTCACAGATGCTCAATAGGGTTTAGGTCTGGAGACATGCTTGGCCAGTCCATCACCTTTACCCTCAGCTTCTTTAGAAAGGCAGTGGCCGTCTTGGAGGTGTGTTTGGAGTCGTTATCATGTTGGAATACTGCTCTGCGGCCCAGTTTCCGAAGGGAGGGAATCATGCTCTGCTTCAGTATGTCACAGTACATGTTGGCATTTATGGTTCCCTCAATGAACTGTAGCTCCTCGGTGCTGGCAGCACTCATGCAGCACCAGACCTTGACTGTAGGCAAGACACATTTGTCTTTGCACTCCTCACCTGGTTGCTGCCACACACGCTTGACACCATCTGAACCAACTAAGTTTATCTTGGTCTCATCAGACCACAGGAGATGGATCCAGAAATCCATGTCCTTAGTCTGCTTGTCTTCAGAAAACTGTTTGCGGGCTTTGTTGTGCATCATCTTTAGAAGAGGCTTCCTTCTGGGACGACAGCCATGCAGACCAATTTGATGCAGTGTGCGGCGTACGGTCTGAGCATGTACAGGCTGACCCCCCACCCCTTTAACCTCTGCAGCAATGCTGGCAGCTCTCATACGTTTATTTCCCAAAGACAACCTCTGGATATGACGCTGAACACTTGCACTCAACTTCTTTGGTCGACCATGGTGTGGCCTGTTCTGAGTGGAACCTGTCCTGTTAAACCGCTGTATGCTCTTGGCCACCATGCTGCAGCTAAGTTTCAGGATCTTGGCAATCCTCTAATAGCCTAGGTCATCTTTATATAGAGCAACAATTCTTTTTTCCCCATCCTCAGAGAGTTCTTTGCTATGAGGCGCCATGCTTTACTTCCAGTGACCAGTATGAGAGAGTGAGAGCGATAACACCAAATTTAACACACCTGCTCCCCATTCACACCTGAGACCTTGTAACACTAACGAGTCACATGACATCGGGGAGAGAAAATGGCTAACTGGGCCCAATTCGGACATTTTCACTTAGGGGTGTTCTCACTTTTGTTGCCAGCGGTTTGGACATTAATGGCTGTGTGTTGAGTTATTTAGAGGGGACAGCAAATTTACACTGTTATATAAGCTGTACACTCACTAATTTACATTGTAGCAAAGTGTCATTTCTTCAGTGTTGTTACATGAAAAGATATAATAAAATATTTACAAAAATGTGAGGGGTGTACTCACTTTTGTGAGATACTGTATATATATTTTTGCGCTGGACACTTTAATTTGATTTTAACTTGATCTAGATATACTGGCAATATATATTTTTGCACTGGACACTTTACACTGATTTTTATAGCACTTTAATTTATGCTCTGTATATTATATCTTGCTGAATGGATTAACAGTTTAAGATTTCAGGTTATGTGAATGTAATCTATTTGCATATTTGCATCGACATTCATATTGTTGTATAAGCACTTTGTCTAGCTGGGCAATATATGTTTTTTCCATATTGAACACCAACTATAGACCAATTTAGTGTCTGCATACATAATTTATTTGGTTGCACTTTCAGCACTGTACTTATTTTCTATCTAATCCTATTTAAACTGCCTTGTTCATTCTTTATCTGCCTTCGCCTGGTCAACATATCTGGAGTTTCTCTGCTATGTTCCCGTGAAAGACTTTGCCCGGCTGACATCCCTTCTGGCTCCTGATCCTGTTCTTCTGCCTCCGACTACGCTGATTTCTGGTTTTCTGATTAGTGGCTTGCCTCATTACCCGTGTTGGCTTCTGATCCCTAGCTTGTGTTTTGACTACATTTTCTGATCTGTACCATTTTTACCATTACATTAAAAGTGTGATTTTTACTGCATTTTCTGTCTCAGTCTGATTCATGGTTCCTGACAAGTAGTGAGTGGGCTCAGTGTAATGACAGGAGATAAGGAAGTGAGTGGGCTCAGTGGAAGGACAGGAGATAAGGAAGTGAGTGGGCTCAGTGGAAGGACAGGAGATATGGTAGTGAGTGGGCTCAGTGGAAGGACAGGGGATAAGGGAATGAGTGGGCTCAGTGGAAGGACAGAGGATAAGGGGATGGTTGGGGGCCAGTGGAAAGACAGGAGATAAGGGGGTGAGTGCAGCTGGTGGAAGGACAGGAGATAAGATGGTGAGTGGGCCCAGTGCAAGTAGGAGAAATAGAAAGTTCAGACAGCCGCACTCCAATCGATGCTGATTTATTTTGGCAAAAATGCACAAAACAGGTAAATGCAGGTACAGTCAAATGCCAGCAGGAACGGACACCAGGTAGCAGCTAACGCGTTTCACGTCTAGAGTTGACGCTTACTCATAGCTGAAGAAATGGGTATCGATCCAGCTCCTAAATAGTGGTCAGTGCCGCCCATTCATGACAGGTGCAGACTAATTAGTCCCATGAGGTTAATTGAAGGAAGGGCTGACCAAAAAGTATTTCAGTAGCAGGTGCGATACCCATACCCATAAGAAACAATGTAACATCACATTTAAGTGAAACAAATGCAATATAAAAAAACTGGAGTATGGTGAAATATAATACAATGACAATAGTAAAGAAATCCATGAAAAAAATGAAGATAAAAAATAAAAATATGAATACATACAAATAAATGTACAAAAATACAGATATATGAGAGGAGGGTTTTATACAACACAAACATTTTTTTGTTGTGTTTATTTGTTGTTTTCTTTCGTTTTTTTATCGTTTTTTTATGTATATATGTACAGCATGGCCGCACAAACAACAGGTGACATGCACAAAGCGCAGTCTAAGAATCGATTGTAACAATGTAATAAATTCTAATGAATGAGTTTGTAGGTAAATGAATAGATATGCTCTGTAAGAAAGCCTGTTGCAACATAATGGGAACCCTCCCCCATGGATTCTAATAGCAAAAACTCCACTAATAACGATGTTACATTGGAACAAACCCCCGAACAATGTTACTACAAAAAGAATATGAAAATACTTGATTAGGTGATGTGAACAAATATTAATTGGAGTTTAAAACCCGGGGGTGTCCAAAGTGGTGTGTATTCAGATGGACCATTGAGAAAAGGAAAAACGCATGACACACGACAAAAGATGGAGCCATATCCATCACTTAACCAACCCATGATAATAGCAATATCAGGGGATCATCATTATAAAAACAGGAAAGGGGGGGGGAAAAAGAAGTCGAGTGTAATGCAGGTATGGGGCAAAAGGAGAGAGCCGGATTAATTATAAAAATGGGAAACATCCCACTCAAAGTTCATCCCAGAAGGCATTTGAGTACCCAAATGATAAATCCAATGTACCTCTCTACGACAAAGGATACCGAATCTGTCACCCCCCCCTTTTGGGAGTAACCACTTTTTCAATACCTTGAATATTTAGACTAGAGGTATCTTTATTATGCCGTAGATTCCAATGGCGAGCTACATTGGTGGCATGGTTCTTTTCTATGTCTCTAAGGTGGTCATACAGGCGGTCCCTAAGTCTACGGGTGTTACGTCCCACATATTGCATATTGCAAACTGTGCATGTGATAACATATACAACAAACCTGGTATTGCAGTTGATGAAGGACAAAATATCAAAAGACCTACCCGAGGCTACAGAGACCACCTGATGGGCCCAGTGCAAGGACAGGAAATAAGGTGGTGAGTTGGTCCAGTGGAAGGGCAGAAGATAATTGGATAAGTGAGCCCAGTGAGAGGACAGGAGATAAGGGGTTGAGTTGTTCCAGTGGAAGGACAGGAGATAAGGCGGTGAGTGGGCTCAGTGGGAAGAGAGGAGATAAGGGTGTGAGTGGGCTCAGTGGGAGGATAGGAATTAAAGGGGTGAGTTGGCTCAGTCGGAGGACAGCAAAAAAAGGGGTGAGTGGGCCCAGTGAGAGCAAAGGAGATAGGGTGGTGAGTGGGCCCAGTGGGAGGACAGAAGATAAGAAAGTGAGTGGGCCCAGTGGAAAGACAGGAGATAAGGTAGTTAGTGGGCCCAGTGGAAGTACAGGAGATAAGGGGGTGAGTGGGCCAAGTGGGAGGACAGGAGATAAGGGAGTGAGTGGGCCCAGTGGGAGGACAGGAGATAAAGGGTTGAGTGGGCTCAGTGAAAGGACAGGAAATAAGGCGGTGAGTGGGCCCAGTGGAAGGAGCGGAGATAAGGGGGTGAGTGGGCCCAGTGGGAGGACAGGAGATAAGGGGTTGAGTGGGCTCAGTGAAAGGACAGGAAATAAGGCGGTGAGTGGGCCCAGTGGAAGGACAGGAGATAAGGGGATGAGTGGGCCCAGTGAGAGGACAGGAGATAAGACTGTGAGTGGGCCCAGTTTAAGGACAGGCGATAAGGTGGTAAGTGGGCTTAGTGGAAGGACAGGAGATAAGGTGGTGATTGGGCCCAGTGGAAGGAGAGGAGATAAGGGGGTGAGTGGGTCCAGTGGAAGGACAGAAGATAAGGGGGTGAGTGGGCCCAGTAAGAGGACAGGAGATAAGGAGGTGAGTGGGCCCAATGGAAGGAGCGGAGATAAGGGGGTGAGTGGGCCCAGTGGGAGGACAGGAGATAAGGGGTTGAGTGGGCCAAGTAGGAAGACAGGAGATAAGGGGTTCAGTGGGCTCAGTGAAAGGACAGGAAATAAGGCGGTGAATAAGCCCAGTGGAAGGACAGAAGATAAGGTGGTGAGTGGGCCCAGTAGAAGGACAGGAGATAAGGGGATGAGTGGGCCCAGTGAGAGGACAGGAGATAAGACAGTGAGTGGGCCCAGTGGAAGGACAGGCGATAAGGTGGTAAGTGGGCTTAGTGGAAGGACAGGTGATAAGGAGATAAGTGGGCCCAGTAAGAGGACAGGAGATAAGGGTGTGAGTGGGCTCAGCGGGAGGACAGGAGTTCAGGTGGTGAGTGGGCCCAGTGGGAGGACAGGCGATAAGGTGGTGAGTGGGCCCAGTGGAAGGACAGGAGACAAGGTGGTAAGTGGACCCAGTGGGAGGACAGGAGATAAGGAGGTGAGTGGGTCAAGTGGGAGGACAGGGGATAAGAGTTGAGTGTGCCCGGTGGGAGGATAGGAGATAATGGGGTGAGTGGGCCCAGTGTGAGGACAGGAGATAAGGTGATGAGTGGGCCCAGTGGGAGGACAGTGGATAAGGTTGTGAGTGGGCCCAATGGAGATAAGGTAGTGAGTGGGCCCAGTGGGAGGACAGGAAATAAGGTGGAGAGTTGGCCCTTTGGAAAGACAGGAGATAAGTAGGTGAGTGGGCCCAGTGGAAGCACAGGAGATAAAGGGGTGAGTGGGCACAGTGGGAGGACAGGAGATAAGGGGGTGAGTGGGCACAGTGGGAGGACAGGAGATAAGGGGTTGAGTGGGCCTAGTGGGAAGAAATGATATAAGGTTGTTAGTGGGCCCAGTGGAAGGACAGGAGATAAGGTTGTGAATGGACCCAGTGCGAGGACAGGAGAAAAGGGGGTGAGTTGGCCCTGATATTGTGCAAATTATAGGGGGGGGGGTGTTTGCATGAGGGAGCAGGACATTGGGGTAAGAGGCCCATAGGGGGCACATGTGTGGACAAGCACCAAAAGGTTTAGAACTCTGATGCCCAACCTATGTTCCTGTGGTACTTACCAGCAGCCAGTATGAAACGTAATCTATGAATAACGGGGGAGTGGATCAATCAATCATCTGCCCAAACTCCATTAATTTATGAAAGCTGTAATATGCTTCTATGAATGGTGGAGCTGACAAAAAGGGTGGACACAGTTGAACACTCCTAACTTAGTTCTATCCACCCTTGCCACACCAGACGGTGGGGGAGTGGAAGCATGGATAAAGGAAGATTTCAAATAAAACATGAGGCATCAGTGCAAGGGACACATCCTACTGACTGTAAGTTATGTCCCTTGTGCTGATTTTTCTGTTTTTTACTTAGGTTGCACTTAGGTCTTAATACATTTTTGGCATTTGAGAGAAGCATGCAGTTAGCACTCCAGTAGAAAGGGCTCCAGGGTTTGTATCTGATATAGAGAAAATAATCTTTTTGTTTCTTCAGATTCAATAAATTCTTCTGGGTTCTGGACACTGGAGGCTTTGTAGAGCTTTGGGGTGGATAAAACCTTTTCCAAAGTCCAAGACCTCATTATAAGTCTTAGCTTTCCACAAACCATTATATACAGGTGCATCTCATAAAATTAGAATATCATCAAAAAGTTAATTTATTTGAGTAATTCAATTCAAAAAGTGAAACTCATATATTTTATATAGATGCGTTACACATGGATTGATATATTTCAAGCATTTTTTTCTTTTAGTTTTGATGATTATAGCTTACAGCTAGTGAAAATCCAATATTCAGTATCTCAGAAAATTAGAATATTATATAAGACCAATGAAAAAAAAAGGATTTTTAATACATAAAAGTTGGCTTAGTGAAAAGTATGTCCATGTACAGTACAGTATGCACTCAATATTTGGTCAGGGTTCCTTTCACATGAATTACTGCATCAATGCGGCGTGGCATGGAGGCGATCAGCCTGTGGCACTTTATGGAAGCCCAGGTTTCTTTGATAGCGTTCAGCTTATCTGCATTGTTGGGTCTGGTTTCTCTCATCTTCCTCCTGACAATACCACACAGATTCTCTATGGGGTTTAGGTCAGTTGAGTGTGCTGGCCAATCAAGCACAGTGATACCATGATCATTTTTTTTTTTTTTATAAATTCTGTTTATTAAGTTTTTTTTCAGTAAACATACAAAACAACAGTCGCACGCAGGCGACCCATCTAACACAGTGAGGTACCCAGCTGGTCACCTCCGAACCAACGGTTCGTGAAGAACAAAAAAAAAAAAAAAAAAAGAGAAGAAAAACAACTTCAATGCTCCCCAACCCCCCTCCCCCCCGAACCCCCTTCCGGCTTCCCGTCCCCCTAGACCATTTCCATTTCTTTTTGCCCTTCGGCCTTCCCCCAAGCCCCCCCTCCCCCCAACCCCTCGTAACTTCAACAAAAAGAAGAGAAAAAAAAAAAAAAAAAAACAAGAAGTGCTTGGCAACCAAGCCTCCACTGGTCGACCCATGGAGTGACACAATCTACCCAGCGGACGCACGCTGACAACAAAACATACAAATGACTTTTTTTTGAATTATTTGTCTTAAATATTTTTTTTTTTTTTACTAGTACCATAGTGACACGAACTAACCGGTCGTGTGAGTTGACTGGATTTGGGGTATCTCTTAGACACACCATAACAGTCCTCC
>BLSH010482098.1:944732-956823 GCA_018402905.1 Glandirana rugosa | reverse complement strand
ATATGTATATATATTATATATATATATATATATATATATAATTTTTTTTTTTTTTTTGGTTGAACTGGATGGACTTGTGTCTTTTTTCAACCTGACTAACTATGTAACTATGTAACTATGTAACTCACCATAATGCTGAATCAGTGGGAGCCCTGAATGTGTCACTTGTCATCGTCGCCTGCCACCAGATGCAGCTTATCACTTGCCACATCGCCTGCCACTAGATGCAGCATTTCACCTGCCACATCACTTGTCACCAGAAGCAGCGCTCACTTGTCACCAGACGCAGCGTGTCACCAGATGCAAGGCTCTCTTGTCACCAAATGCAGCACTCACTTGTCATCAGATGCAGCGCTCGCTTGTCACCAGATGCAGCGCTCTTTTGTCACCAGATGCAGGGTGTCACCAGATGCAGTGCTCACTTGTCACCAGATGCAGGGTGCCACCAGATGCAGCACTCACTTGTCATCAGATGCAGCATGTCACCAGATGCAGCGCTCACTTGTCATCAGATGCAGCATGTCACCAGATGCAGCGCTCACTTGTCACCAGATGCAGCGCTCACTTGTCACCAGATGCAGCGCTCACTTGTCATCAGATGCAGCATGTCACCAGATGCAGCGCTCACTTGTCACCAGATGCAGCGCTCACTTGTCACCAGATGCAGCGTGTCACCAGATGCAGCGCTCTCTTGTCACCAGATGCAGCGCTCACTTGTCATCAGATGCAGCGCTCACTTGTCATCAGATGCAGCATGTCACCAGATGCAGCGCTCACTTGTCACCAGATGCAGGGTGTCACCAGATGCAGCACTCACTTGTCACCAGATGCAGGGTGTCACCAGATGCAGCGCTCACTTGTCATCAGATGCAGCATGTCACCAGATGCAGTGCTCTCTTGTCACCAGATGCAGCGCTCACTTGTCACCAGTTGCAGTGTGTCACCAGATCCAGCGCTCACTTGTCATCAGATGTAGTGTCACCAGATGCAGCGTGTCCCCAGATGCAGTGCTCACTTGTCACCAGATGCAGTGTGTCACCAGGTTCAGCATTCACTTGACACCAGATGCAGTGTGTCACCTGCCACGTCCCTTGTCACCAGATGCAGCGTTCACTTGTCACCAAGATGTAGCTTGTTACTTTTCGCCAAGATTCAGCGCTTACTTGTCACCAAGATGCAGCTTGCCACCAGATTCTGAGACCTCCATGCTGCTGTATCGCCAGAACCGTTGCTAGCGGTCTGGGGTTGGCACTGGTGTTTTGTCTCCGCCGCCCTTTTTGCAAAGAGCAGTTCTCGAGGAGGCAGAGGGGAAAACAAGAGGCAGAGTCTGGGTGGTAATGAAAGCGGCTGCCAATAGAAATGGAGCTGCCGCCAACCCCCCCCCCCGTGCCGTAGCCTGGCCCGCAACCCGGGCTCCGCCTCTTGTTTCTTAGGCCTCAACAAGAGCTGCTCTTGCCGACCCAGGATCACTAGTGGTAGCACGGATTCATCACGGAACACCAGGATAAAGTTAATTTCCCGTGAATTTTCCCGGGACACGGTAAGACCGGGATATAGGTCTGAAAACCGTGCATGTCCCGGGAAAATCGTGACTGTTGGCAAGTATGCACATTTTATTCACATTGTGAATTTATATTTAAAAAATGTATGCACAACACACTAGTTGTACAGCTTAGACCTTAGATCAGCCCCAATTCACGCACATTCAAACCTTAAAACAGCCCATATTCTTGCACTTTCAGATTCCACATCAGCCTCAAATTCTAGCACCTTCATACCTAAGAACAGCCCCAATTCCAGGGCCTTCAGTCCTCGACTTAGCCCCAATTCTTCAGAACTCAGATCAACCCCAGTTTCTGCACCTTCAAATGAACCCCCTTTCCTGCACCTTCAGACCTCAAATTAGCCACAATTCCTTGGCCTTCAGATCTCAGATCAGCCCCAATTTCTGCCTCTTCAGACCTCAGATCAGCCCCAATTCTAGCACTTTCATACCTCAGATCAGACCAAATTCCTGAGCCTTCACACCTAAAATCAGCCCAAATTCCTGCACCTTTAGTCCTCAGATCAGTCCCAATTCCTATGGCTTCATACCTCAGATCAGCCCCAGTTCTGCACCTTCAAACCTCAGATCAGCCCCCAATTCCACTACCTTTAAACCTCAGATCAGCTCCAATTCTTGCATCTTTAGACCTCAGACCAGCCCCCGTCACTGCACCTTCAGACCTCAAATGGGAGAACTCAGATGAGCCTCAGTGCATGCACTTAAGACCCTAGACATGTCCTTATTCACGCATGTCCTTCAAACTTCAGGTCAGCCCCAATCCATCAACTTCAGACCTCAGATCAATCCCTAACCCTGTACTTTTAGGAATGCTGGGTACTGCTATAGTCATGTGTGCATGCTTCCTTAGCACAACACATTGATGTCTTTATTAGCTGGCAAGCTTTTACTGACATCAGGGAGGTGGGTGGCCTAGACCTTGTAATTGACAACCTAGGGAGCTGTCAAATTACAGCCAGCAAAGAAGGCATTACAAGGCCTTCTGAGCACGTGTTGGGGGTTGCCAACCCTTGGGCTAATTTAAGTTAAGTTAGCTTAAGTTAGCCAGTTAAAGGTTTCAATTAAAGTACAGACTTTTTTCATCACTATAATATCAAAACATAATGTCCGAAGAGTTGGTGGACATATGGCAGTAATTTTGTTACCAAATATGTATTAAGTAATATTCACACTTTGTAATTTCTGGGCTTTGACCTAGTTGGAGTGTGTTTCTGGAATCTGCAGAGCCTGTGGCCAAAATAATTTTTGCCTTTGCTGCACCTGTGCAATAGGTCTCCATGTACTACTCATGATTTGTAAAGGGGCAGAGTTTCTCTGTGGAGTCTATACCTTTTTTAACCTCTTCAGACCGTGCTATAGCTGAAAGACGGCTACAGCACAGCTACCACTCCCCCCACGTGCCCCCTGGAACGTGCATCTGGCACGTTCTGTGATCACTTGTGTCCTTTGGATACAGCTGATCACAGACTGCGGTAAAGGGCCACTCACAGCGGCCCTTTACCATGTAATCAGCTGTGTCCAATCACAGCTGATCACATGTAAACAAACTTGTGTTTATCGGCATTCCTTTCCTCACGTGCTGTCACAATGTGAGGAGAAGAGAGACGTTAATTGGCAAGTGTTACTGGGGACATTTACACTGATAATCAGGGCACTGATTATCAGTGCTGCCCCATCAGTGCCAAACAGTGCTACCTAGCAGTGCCCATTAGCCTATTAGTGCTTCCTCATCAGTGCTGCCTATCAGTGCCCATCAGTGCCTATCTGCCTATCAGTGGCTATCAGTGCCTCCTCATCAGTGCTGTCTATCACTGTCCATCAGTACCGCCTATCAGTGCCCATTAATGCCACCTATCATTGCCCATTAGGGATGTCTATCAGTGCCCATCAGTGCCACATATCAGTGCAACCTCATCAGTGTCCCCTCATCAGTCCCGCCTCATCAATGGCCATCAGTGCTGCCTCATTAGCGCACATCAGTGAGGGAGAAAAATTCATTATTTGGAAAATTTTATAACAAACTAAGAAAAACGTATTTTTTCAAACTTTTTGTCTTTTTTTGTTTAGCAAAAAATAAAAAACCCGGTGGTGATTAAATACCACAAAAAAAATCTATCGATCTCAAAAAAATGATAAAACTTTCATTTGGTCACAGTGTTGCATTACTGCACAATTTTCATTCAAAGTGTGACTGAAAGCTGAAAATTGGCCTGGGCAGGAAAGGGGTGAAAGTGCCCAGTATTGAGGTGGTTAATACAAGAAAGTATTTTGCTTGCTATAGAGACTGAAGCTTGGCATTGAGTACTAGAAGTCTGTAATCCTTTCTTATGCTTCTACAGTCAGTGACAGGGATAGGAGGGGGAGGCTGCAGGGCTCCCCTATGCACGCGGAGCCACTGGGTAGCAAGGGCTGCAATGACAGGAGTGTGAAGCCAGAGAGGAGGGAGAGCACAGCGCACCTCCCGGCTCTCTTCTCCTCTCCTGCCCCAGCTGCCCTGCAGCCTATTTTAGCGGGGGGGGGGGGACATTGGGGGGCCACAGTATAATGTTGCAGGGGCAATGGCCCCCGCTGTCCCCCCTAGTGACGCCACTGTTGTGATGTACCGGAACACCCAGATCCTTCTCAACTATGGACTCCCCCAGCTGTTCCCCTCCTAGAATTTATTAGTTCCAATAACGTACAAACAGTCAAAAAAAAAAAAAACATATATGCTATTAATTTCCAGTTCAGAAAGACAGAATTTTACAGTATTTTCAGGGTCACAATTGGGAATATTTACAGCTGGGACCAGCTCTGATAAAACCGGGACTGTTGCTGATTATCAGGGACATCTGGTAATCTTCCCCTAGTGTACACAGAGGTATTTTATTGCAGTGGCATTTCTGGTGCGCCGCGTTCTTTTGCTACGCCGTCATCGGAGAGCGCTGTGCATTACACAATAAGGACTTATGTTTTGCATACAGGGAAATACAGCGTAAATATATCAACACAGCGATCTGTATCTATATCCTGGAGAATGTAGACTGCAGATGGGAGGAAGGATAAGTACACACAGCCGTGTTTTGCTGACCGAATAGGAAATTACAGTTCTTTTTTTTTTTCTAACTTGTTTGGCAAAACGTGCGGCACAAAAAAATGCAGAAAGTCCTACTTTTTTCTCCACTGCACACCAACAAAGTGCATTGGTGTGAACTGAAGCCATAGGACATAAAGCAGATAGGCTTATTCTTGCATTTGGACTGCATTGGGCAATGCTACCCAATGCTGCCTTTACTAGAAGTGAACAGATCATAGCAAGCAAATGCAAAGGGCCCATTTAGAGCTACATACTTGTATACAGGTGCTCTTTTTTTATAGCGTTAGGCAGGGGTGTGTCGTGAGTCAACATGCTTTTTCTTTGTGCGTTGCTGACATGCGTTTTTAGTGCGTTTTAAAATTTGGGATCTGGAATGTATAGAGTTAGCAGCCATTGATCAAGTCTTGTTAATACCTGTTACCTGCCAGCAAATCAAAACACGTGTAGCCCCCTTTGTCCTAAACAGGGGCCACTATGTCAATTGCGTTTTTGGCTGGACTGTAGTTAGCTCAGACTGATTGTATAGTTTTTCACCTGTTTTTCCCTAACCTTAGTATAACTAAGGGCAAAATTTTTTTTTTTTTTAGTTTTTAGTTTTAGTTTTTTTAGTTTTGGAAAGAGTGGAGAGGAATTAGAACATCTGTCAGTTTTTATTGCTGTCTGTGTCCCCATTATTGAGATTGACCCTTTCTATTTGTCCTGTTTACCATTATCATTGAAAGTGAAAGTAGGGCTGGACAAACCACAGGCGCCAGGTCCCAAGATGTTTTGTTCTGGTTGCCGCTCGAATGTTCTCCTCACCCCCCTTATGTATCCCAAGCCCATCTGCGCGCCCTGGACCGGCATAGCGGGTGCCACCGGGTAAAGGAGGTGGGGAGTAGGGATGAGAGTGGACACACGTCCGCTCCCTTCCCCCTCTGGTTGCTGACCCAGAAGTGACATGTGACCCAATTGACAGTTTCCCCCGCCATCAAGGCTGGGAAAGAAGGTAATGCAGTGCGACGTGCATTGCATTACACTCAGTGACGCACAGGGGAGTCATGCAGGATCTTTTGGAACCTGGATCTATCTTTAACTACTTCAGCCCCGGAAGGATTTCACACTTTAGGACCAGAGCACTTTTTGCGATTCGGCACTGCGTTGCTTTAACTGACAATTGCGCGGTCGTGCGACGTTGTACCCAAACAAAATTTGCGTCCTTTTTTTCCCACAAATAGAGCTTTCTTTTGGTGGTATTTGATCATCGCTGCATCATTTCTGATCACCGCTATAAACAAAAGAAGAGCGACAATTTTGCAAAAAAACCCAAATTTCTTACTTTTTGCTAAAGTACAAATACAAAAAAAAAAAATACAAAAAAACACTTTTTTTCACCGTTTTTGGCCGATTTATATTCTTCCTCATATTTGTGATAAAAAAAAAAATCGCAATTGGCGTTTATTGATTGGTTTGCGCAAAAGTGGCCGCGTTTACGGATGATGAGAATTCATTTCTGTTTTTTTTTTATTTTTTTTATTTTTTACTAGTAATGGTGGCGATCTGCGATTTTTAGCGGTACTGCAATATTGGGGCAGACATGTTGGACCATTTTGACACTTTTTTGGGACCATTGGCATTTATACAGCGATCAGTGCTATAAAAATGCACTGATTACTCTGTAAATGCCATTGGCAGTGAAGGGGTTAACCTTGAGGGGGCACTCTAAGGGTTAACTGTGTTCCCTGGGCGTGTTCTAACTGTGTGTGGGCTGCCCTGGCAGGGGAAGGGAAGTGATCACAGCTTCCATGTAGAGGAAGGCTGTGATCACAGCCCTTCCCCCTCTCACAGAACGGAGGTCCGTGTTTACTTACGTTATTTCAGTGCAGGGGGGGGCATCGCGGGTAGCCGGCGGCGATCGAGTCCGCCGCACCCGCTCCCTGGCCCCCCCGAACACAGTGAGCGTGCGGGCGCACCTCCGGTGGGGCGCAGACGCTCACAGTGCGCGATCTCGCAGCCGGTGGTTAAAGAGAACCTGTCACCAAAAAAAAAAATCATCACATAGGGGACTTTTTGTTAAAAAGATTATTAGATTAAAAGCAAAAGAAAATCCCAAATTTTGGGTTGTCCCCAGAAAAGTAATAGTGGGGTAATCTTACAATGGGGACACTAGTTCTGAGGACCTGGGTCCCCAAGGGATTCTCTTAATTTGCATGGATTTCCTCTCACTTCCTGTTTTGGCTATGGGGCAGGAAGTGAGGGGTAATCTCCCCAATGGGACACAGATGGCAAAAAATAACGGGTTCGCACCCTTCCTTACTCTATCCGAAATAATCAAAAAAAAGGTTTGTCTATAGTTCTACTTTAAGTTGGCTTGTAATTTCTCACTGTCGCCAGTAGATGTCACTTGTATCACTGGTCATAGATGTAGATTTCTCAAAGTTATGAATAATTATATTTTCTTCAGCCAATCCAGTAGGAGGTTGAGGCCACTCATGCATGCTGGGGGAGGATATAAATATTTGGGACAGGCCATGTGATCTCTCTCTTTCCCTGGGCTGAGGCCTAGGGAGGTGCTCTTGGATGGAGTTCTGCTGTTAGGCCCAATAGCCTGGTTTGAGGCCTAACGTGTACTGAAGCTGTCCTGTCTGATCTGAAGGAAGCTGTGCCAAGGAAGATGCCCATGGGAGGCCCCTTCCTGGAGAGAATCAAGAATAAGGATGATCTCTCAGAGAGGCCTGATGACTCCCTTGGAGGATGCACTTAAATTTGGGAATGTGCTTATCGTGTTGCCAGGTCTGACACTGTGAAGCTGGACATTGATCTGCAGAGTCTGCAAGTGATCTGCTACAATATCTGGGATCCCTAACCCTCACCTACTTAACTGTTGTGCAATAAAACTTTAAAAAGGCAAAAGTGTTTTCTGTTAAAAAAAAAAAAGACAAAAGTGACTGGCGCCCAATATCCTTTCTTGGTCCCCCCATTTTAGCCATGGACTCAGCCCTGGGGTGAAATACCAGCCTGCCCCTGCCTCTAGAGGTGCTGTTCTGCCTTTTGGGTGTCAGAGGGGGCTACATTTCCATTTTGATGTCCTGCCATGGACTTCTTTTTGCCACCCAACACACTAAATGCAGAAAAAATGGACATATTGAATTTTTCAAAACGCAATGCACTGCAGCTCTGACATGGGGACAGGCACTATTTATATTATGGGGAAGCTGGGCACATGCGTATTAGCACATTAAAAAGTGTTCAATAAAATTCAGCAGTGTAATTGGACCCTGAAAGTTGCACATTCTTTGGTTAAGCATGAGGTATACAGTCATCCTACAAATGTTATGCAAGACTTCCTCTGACTGATGTCACCATCTCCACCTCGGTCAAACAGAGGAAATGTTGTATTCATTCATAAAATACAAGGCTTCCTGTGAATGGCTGAGCAGCGATCATCCTGACTTAATTTTGTTCCGGCAGCAGACAGGAAGGCCCCATACCAATACTGGAGCACAGAGTTGTATAATGTACATTATACTTACCAAAAGTATTGGGACACCTGTAGGGTTCAATATTGAATTGGCTCAACCTTTGCAGCTATAACAGCTTCAACTCTTCTGGGAAGGCTGTCCATAAGGTTTAGGAGATTGTCTATGGGAATATTTGACCATTCTTACAGAAGTGCATTTGTGAGGTCAGGCCCTGATGTGGACGAGAAAGCCTGGCTCACGGTCTCCAGCCTAATTCATCCCTAAGGTGTTCTATCGTGTTGAGGTCAGGACTCTGTGCAGGCCAGTCAAGTTCCTCCACCCCAAACTCACTCATCCAAGTCTTTATGGACCTTGTTTTGTGCACTGGTCCAAATCATTTGGTGGAGGGGGGATTATGGAGTTGGCTTGTTTTTCAGGGGTTGGGTTTGGCCCCTTAGTCCCAGTGAAGGGAGCTCTTAAGGCGTCAGCATACCAAGACATTTTGGACAATTTCATGCTCCAACTTTGTGGGAACAGTTTGGGGATGGCCCTTCCTGTTCCAACATGACTGCACACCAGTGCACAAAGCAAGGTCCATAAAGACATGGATGAGCGAGTTTGGGGTGGAGGAACTTGACTGGCCAGCACAGAGTCCTGACCTCAACCCGATAGAACACCTTTGGGATGAATTAGAGTGGAGACTGCGAGTCAGGCATTCTCATCCACATCAGTGCCTGACCTCACAAATGCGCTTCTGGAAGAATGGTCAAACATTCCCATAGACACTCCTAAACCTTGTGGACAGCCTTCCCAGAAGAGTTGAATCTGTTATAGCTGCAAAGGGTGGGCCAACTCAATATTGAACCCTACAGACTAAGATGGGATGCCATTAAAGTTCATGTGCGTGTAAAGGTAGGTGTCCCAATACTTTTGGTAATATAGTATATGCAGCTGATGCTGTGCATCAAGGAAAATTCGACATGGCATGTCAAGTTGGCAGGTGGCACTGCCTGCCAGATTCTGCCATGCAAGTCAAGTGGCCAACTCCACAAAAGCAAGCCAAATGCTTGCAATGCATTAGTCTAATTATAAACTGCCGCTCGGCAAAACATATAAAAAAAGGCCATTCAGGAGGCAGCAGGATCACCTACTGAAAACACCTGGCAGCCACACTTCAACGCAGATCACTTTTTATAGCATGGGCCTAGTGTGAACTTAGCCTAAGAGCAGTGACGGCCAGTGGAAAAAATTTGTGGGGGGCGGCAAACAGTATGCCACCAACCCCCAGTCGGTCGGTAGCACTTACCCCATCGCTTCACCGGCGGCTTCCCCTGCCCGGCGGCCTCACGTTTCTCTGCTCTCCATGGGTTATTACAGCAGCGGCGGCTTCCATTTCCTCCCTCCTCCTTGGTGGCCAATCGGGAGTCTTCTCTTTTCGGCCAATTGGGAGTCCTCTCTTTTCGGCCAATCAGATCTGCTTTTAATTGAGGATCAGTGTTACAACAGTGAATATTCATTCGCTGTTGTAACACCTGTGTGGGCTCATGGCGCAATGCTCTTCGCTCCGAGCCCAGATTATTTTGAAGCCTATAGTTCTAATCATCTAATCAGGTGCTTCAAAAAACACCCCCACCGCGGTAATTCATGTCCCCGGGTCCTGAAAGGGGCCGGACGCATGAATAGGGGGTGGCCGCGGCGGCCATGGATAGATTCATGCTATGCATGAATCTATCTATTTTACATATAGGGGTGGTGAGGACAGAGGGGGCGGCACCCGGGTACTTCTAACGCACAGGGCGCCACTGCCTAAGAGGGGCACTTTCCTCACTTTGAAGGGATCCATTACTTCTTGATGTGTCCCAGGAAGTGAAGGAAAATCTCCCCAACAAGAAAGAAAAATTGACAGGGGTCTTAACCCTGCCCTATTCTATCCAAAAAAAAAAGTTTGGGCTTTACTTCCACTTTTAGGTTGCACTTTCCCTTTAAGAGGGCATGCGACCTGCTGTTTTGTGATATAACAGAATGCAGCGTTTGCATAATACTTTGTAGTTCTCTGATCCTCTGAAAGGTTTAAAATTCTCAGCAGGTCTGCTAGAACTCACAAAGAACTGATTGTGAGCAGAACGTGAGATAAACATGCGCTGGCAGCCAATATAACAGGAAATATTAATGGAAGGCAGCTTTATGCCTATGCAATTCAATAGACATTCCAGGACATTATCCAGCTGACCTGACCCTTTACAATATGACAGTGGCTGCTCTGGCTTTAAAGCCAAAAGTGGTTCTGACACTTCTCTCATATATGTACAAATTATTGTTTTGTTTTTGTTTTTTTGCTAGAAAACTACTTAGAACCCCCAAAAATTATATATATATATATATTAGCAGAGACCCTAGAGAATAAAATGGCAATTGCAATTTTTTATGTCACACAGTATTTGCGCAGCGTTTTTTCAAACGCAATTTTTTTAGAAAAAATTCTCTTTAACAAATTTAAAACAACACAACACAACACAATGTATAACCCAAATTGATGTAAAAGATGTTGTTTCGCCAAGTAAATAGATACCCAACATGTCATGCTTTAAAATTGCACACGCTGGTAGAATAGTGGCAAACTACAGTACTTAAAAATCTCCATAGGCAGTGCTTTATAAATTTCCACAGGTTACCAGTTTAGAGTTACAGAGGATGTCTAGTACTAGAATTATTGCTCTTGCTCTGACGTTTGTGGCGATACCTCATGTGTGTGGTTTGAACATTGTTTACATATGTGGGCGTGACTTACGTATGCATTCACCACTGCACACAAGCAAGGGGGGAACGAGGGCGCTTTATCATTTTTTTAAAATTATTATTATTTATTTTATTACTTTTTTTAATTTTTACACTTTCCCTTTAAAGAAAAACATTTTTTTGATCACTTGTAATATAAATAAGTATGACAGGTCCTCTTTATTGCGAGATCTGGGGTCAAGGGGAGTGTTAGATGAGCTAGCAGATTTAAATACAATAAACTGAAGCCAAACTCCAGATCACACTTTATAATCAGTTACAGCAAACAGTTTTATCCTTTTGGGATAAATGATCATTGTAAGCACCCTTGTCAGTGGTAAATGGTTTGTCTCATCTATGCTGGAGAGCTTCTTTTAAATATTAACAGACTTACTGGCCACATCACCAGGTGAAAACAACGGAAAGGAAAACAAAGGAAAGAAAGAAAAAAAAAGAAAACTAAAGGGGCCATCACCTCTAAGAATTGGTAAGCTGCAAAATAATAAATGTTTGCTTTTGGGTTTAATACCGCTTAACCGCCTCAGGACCGCCCACCGTCAAATGACGGCGGAGCGGTCCTGCTCTTCCAGCGGGTGGACGTCATATGACGTCCTCCCTTTAAGCCGGGATTGCGCGCGATCGGGCGCGCGCATCCCGGCTCTGTCGGTGTCGGCGTGTCCCCAGGACACGCCGCTACACCGACAGGGGTGAACAGCCATTGGTTATGGCTGTTCACCACGTGATCGGCTGTGACGAAGTCACAGCTGATCACAAACGGCACGCCCGCCGTTCGCACGGCGCGTGCGCGCGATCGGGAGCGCGTCGCGCGTGCGTGTCGGTGGCGGCGTGTTCCTGGGGAACACTGCCTGTCACCGACACAGGTATCAGCCGCCGGTCGGCGGCTGATACCTTGTGATCGGCTGTGATCTACTTCCCAGCCGATCACATACTCAATGGCGAGACAAATGTGACCTACACTAGCCGACACTTCATCTAGTGTCGGCTAGTGTTCCATAGTCGGCGGCTGGCCGCCGACTATGGACACAGCCACTGTCCGTCACAAGGGGTCCTTGTGCGGCGGTGGCTGTGCGTGCGCGCTGCGCGAGGGCTAGCGCGCGTGCGCGGCACGCTTGCCGCCCGCACGGCAAACACTAGTCGACACTGAAGCAGTGTCGGCTAGTGCACCACTTGTCGGTATTGGTTACCGACAAGTGGGGACAGCCACATCGCCGCACA
>BLSH010482098.1:919045-942950 GCA_018402905.1 Glandirana rugosa | reverse complement strand
CTGGCTTGTTAGGGTCTCAAGAAATGAGATAGGCTGTCAGTATATCAGGTGTGATCAGATCTGATCAATTTTCAATGATTGGCACCATAGCTTGTAGACTCTATAACTTTCACAAGGACCAAATAATATACACTTATTTGGGTTATTTTTACCAAAGATAGGTAGCAGTATAAATTTTGGCCAAAATTTACAAAGAAAAATTACTAATTTGCAAAATTTTATGACCGAAACAAAGAAAAAGGCATTTTTTCAAAAAAATTTCAATCTTTTTTTATTTATAGCTCAAAAAATAAACCCCCTCCTAGTGATTAAATACCACCAAAAGAAAGCTCTATTTGTGTGAAAAAAAGGACGCAAATTTCATATGGGTACCGTGTTGCATGACTGAGTAATTGTCATTCAAAGTGTGATAGCGCTGAAAGCTGAAAAATGGCCTGGACAGGAAGGGGGTTTTCGTGCCAGGTACTGTTGTGGTTAAAGGGCATTCAAAAAAACTTAAATATAAATATATTCCTAAATAGTCACAGAGGATTTCAATCCTCTTTGTGTGTCTTAACAAACCCAGCTATTACATTTTAACAATAATAGTGACCTCATCACTGTGCCGTACCCAGTCTGTGCAGAGAGCACAGCTGTTTGAGGGACCCATCAGGCCCCACCCACTACAGGCTTCCTGCAGAAAACTACAGGAGGGGGCGGAGACAAGACCAGTCCCCCTGCACAAGGAGAGAGAGCAGCAGTGTGTGGTCTTTATTACAGGAACCTCCTACGCAGAGGGAAAGTCTGACACTGGATTACTGCACAGATCTGGAAGAAATACTAAGAATACACATGCAACATACATACAAGAGTAGACAATATTTGCTTATCCCGGAGTTCAACTTTAAAAAAAGCAACACTAATGACAAATTTTTAGTTTTGTTTTTTTTTTTGGATAGAGTAGGGAAATATTAAGAGGCTCTGTCAGATTTAAACTACTATTTTTAACCCTACTGGGCAGATTTCCCCTTACTTCCTGTCGGGAAAGGAAATGATGAAAGATTCTCTCCAATGGGGCCACAGCCTTTTTTAAAAAAAAATTTCTGTCTTGCTTCACCCGGAATGGGTGAAAAGCGTTAGCGCAGACCAAAGGTGGAAGGATGCAGTATGTGCTGTGCTGTCCATTGGATTCTTGTGATGTCATTGGCGTGTGGCTCATTGTCTGCAGGAGCGGGCTCCTGAGCTTTGCACCCGGCTAGCCACAGAGTTGGCAGCTTAGATGCTGCGAGATTATGGGAGATCTTCTAAATGAGGGTGGCCATGTCTGCTTATTACAAATCAAGGCTCTGCTACACAACAAACGCTACGCAACAACTTGCCGTACCAATCCTTGTATATCAGTGCAATCCTACCAGACATGGACTGTTCAAATAAAACAGACACATGTTAAAATCACCATTTTTTGCTAGAAAATTACTTAGAACCTCCAAGCATTATATTATTTACTGAAGGCAGAGGCCCTGGAGAATAAAATGGTCATTGTTGCAATTTTTTATGTCACATAATATATGCGCAGTCATTTTTAAAACACAGGTAAAAATACACATTGAATTTTAGTGTACACAATGTAATATCCAATTTTTGGTAAAATATAAAAGATGATGTTGCATTGAGTAAATAGATACCAAACATGTCAAGATTTAAAATTGCACATGTCTGTGAAATGGTGACAAACTAAGGTGCCTAAAATTGTCTATAGGCAATGCTTTAAAAGTCGTTACAAGTTTAGAGTAAAGCCAGGCGACATCGGCCGGTTCAATAAAAACCAGCTGACATTTGGCCCGTGTGTATGGCAGCCGGTCCAAAAGAAGCCGGCCATTTGGAAAGCCAGCAGCCGACCGGCTCCCGATCAGCACTCTCAGCCAACGGAGTGTTCTAGTCGGGGGGAGGGGGCGTCCCCTTGCCAGAACACAATAGCTCAGCGGGGGAGATCGCTGTACTAACGTGTGGTGCCGTGCATTTTTTTATGCATGAAAAAAGCAAGAAAAGTTGATCACATGCCAATGGTATAGTTCACACCACTGCAGTCCGTTCCAGCGCGTTTCAGAAAGAAAAAAAATTTGTTCATGCTGCATTTTTTATGTACTGTACCCCGCAGTTAAACGTATCAAAACTACACTGGAATGTATCAAAAATGCATCAAAAACGCACAAGCAGAAACTATGTGACCACGATGTGGTATGAACTGTAAGGAAAAAACACTGGACCGCATCTGGAGTGCGTGTTGGTGGTGTGAACTGGTCCTAAATGAAAAAAACCTGGTTGTATGTACGAGGCTTTAAACATGAGCTCTGGCACTAGAATTATTGCTCTCACTCTGACATTCCCGGGGATACTTACATGCGGGATACAATCACTGTTTACATATATAGGTGTGTGTGTGTGTGACCTACATGCACGTTTGCATTTGAACAGAGGGACAGGGGCGCTTTAAATTTTTTCCTTCTAATTTTCTAAAACTTTTTTTTTAACATTTTTTAAATTCAACTTTATTGCTATCACAAGGGATGAACAACATTCCTTGTGATAGTTTGGGCAATGACAGGTACTCTTTATGGAGAGATCTTTAAAAGAGATTCATGTTTTTGTTTTTTTTTTGTAGAATCATACTTACCTAGGTGGGTGATGCTGCATCTGTCCCCTGGTGCCTCTACACTGACTCACAGCTCCTTGAGCAGAATGCTCATGGACTGTCAGTCACAGCTCTCTGCTCCGCTCCCTCCTCGCTCATTGGAGCACCGGGGGTGTAGTGGGGCGGGAGCAGTTGGGAGCTATGGATGTTCCTCTTTCTCCTCTGTGCTGACCCGACCACTTACAGCCCTCCTGGGCTCCCTGATGTAATGGGAGAGCCCAGGATTTGAGGCAGGAGGTGGGAGGGCCTCCCGAGTCCCGTAAAAGTGATCAGGCGGTTCTAAAGCTGCTTGGATCACTTTTAGTAAAACCAATCATGCATGCAGCTGCAGCTATGATCCTGGTATAACCACTTCCAGGCCGGGATATATATATATGTACGCTGGATGGGAAGTGGTTAAGTCACATATCTATATTTCTCATGTGCCTGTAGTAAAAAAAACACATGTTAAATGAGTCTTGTGTTGCATTTTTTCCTCACCTCCTGTTCCAATGACATTAAAAAATGGTGCAGAGGTTCTATAGTACAGTGGAACCTTGGATTATGAGCATAATCCATTCCAGGAGAATGCTGGTAATCCAAATCGCTTGTATATCAAAGCATATTTCTCCATAGGAAACAATGGAAACTCAGATAATTCGTTCCACAGTGACTGCTTGTCAATGCAGTACTGTATGTGGCCAGATGTCCGGGGACGCTGGTGTATGCAATACCGTATGTGGCCAGAGGTGTGGTGGCGCTGGTGAGGCTCGGAGACGCTCGGAAACATTCAGAAATGCTCGGGAACTGCATTTCCGAGTATTTCCGAATGCTTCTGAACGTCTCGGAGGCTCACCAGTGCCCCTGCACCTCTGGCCACATGCGCTATTGCATGCACAGAGGCTTAATCCTGCTCATTTTCTGAGACAACGCTCGCAAACCGAGTCAGGATTTTTTTTTTTTTTTTAAATGCTGCTCTTTCAAAATGCTTGTATACCGCGTTACTCGTCAATCAAGGTTTCACTGTATAAGGTGTAATGACAGAAGCACTAAATGTTTTTTTTTTTATTGAATAATGGAGTGCTAAACATGAGAGATATGGGGAGATAATCACTAAGCTTCAGAAAGTAAGAAGCGTTGGCGTCTGCTGTTATAGGGTTAACATTCCAGGTTTATCTTAGTTACTCATTTCCATGTCACAGTAGACTGGAACGGCAGCCAGCCGTGGAAGAGCGCTGTCATTTCCCATGCTTACCGTGGAGCGAACTTGTGACGCTGACCTCTGAAGTGGGCGGGGCTCGTTGCGGGCGCTGTGTGTCCTACGGAGCGGGATCTCGTCCTGTGAGCATAAAAACAAGCACTGAGGTCATTCGCTGAACAAAAACCTATTGCTACGCCAGTCAGGATAAACTGATATTTTTATTTAATTTTAGTATAAAGACACAATGGGGTGGATTCACTAAAGGCAAATAGGATGTGCACTTTGCAGGTGCACTAATTTTCCCCAGAGCTTAGTAAATGTGGTAAAGCTCTGCTGATTTCCATCATCCAATCATGTGAAAGCAAAAATGCTTTTTTTTTAATTTTGCCGTATACCTGGTTGGGTATTCTTTACAAAGTGAAACTTCACCAAATTACATTTACTAAGAAAAATGAGTGCAACTGCACTTGCAAAGTGCACAGTCTATTTGCCTTTAGTAAATCAACGCCAGTATGCGCTTATTGTGCCTGTATACTATCATTTAATCATGAAAAAAATAGGCAGGCTTTTTAATACAGTAGGGACATATTATGGGGAACAGACTGTTTCCCTTTGAAAGGGAAGTTGCACTTTGCAAGGAAATCTTCCCCAGAGTTTAGTGAATGCAAAGAATCACTGCTGAATTCCATCATCCAATCATGTGCAAGCAAGAATGCGTTTTTTTCTATTGCATGTGATTGGGTATTCTTTGCAAATTGAAATTTCAAGACATTTACCAAGGTCTGGGGAAAATTCCCTTGAAAAGTGCCTTGCAAATTGAACAGCCTCATGTCTCTTCTGCATTAAAGTGATATTAAAGGTTTGTGTTTTTTTTTCTTTTAAATAACAAACATGTTATACTTACCTGCTCTGTACAGCAGTTTTGCACAGAGCAACCCGGATCCTCCTCTTCTTGGGTCCCCCGCCGGGCGCTCCAGGCCCCTCCCTCCTGCCTAGTGCCCCCCATAACAAGCAGCTTGCTATGGGGGCACCCAAGCAGGCTCGCTTCTGAGCCACTGCTGCAGGTGTTCATTCACACACGGAGCGCTGCTCGGTCCCTCCTCCGCTCTCTCCTCATTGGCTCACTGGCTGAGATTGACAGTAGTGGGAGCCAATGGCTACTGCTGCTTTCTCAGCCAATGAGGAGGGAGAGGTCCAGAAGAGCCAAGGCTCTCATGCACATTGGTGGATTGAGATGGAGCTTAGGTGAGTTTAAGGCATTTACACTGCTGCTGGTAAAAGGACGTTTAGAGGCATTTTGGGTGTTTTTTCAGCTGCCCCTGAACTTTCCTCTATGTTATCTTATAAGTACATTTACACAGGGTCGTTTAAGGTCGTTTCCAGGCAGTTAAGTTTAGAGGCTTTTTTTGGAACGCAAAAAAATGGGTTCAGACGCCAGTTCAGAGACATTTTAAACGACAAACAGCTTGTAAAAGCTCCTAAATGTGGCAACTCGCGTCTAGGAGCATTTCGTTTACATGCGTTTCCAGTTAAAAAAAAAGTTTCTCAAAAACACTCCTAGACGCGAACGCGACATGCAAACGCGTCAAAACAGACGGTTTAGGGGAGGTTGAAACAGTGTCCCATGTAAATGGAGCCTTAGCAGGGCAGGGGGCGCTGCTGCACACAGAAGTTTTTTGACGTTCATGCATAGAATGCATGAAGATCAAAAACCTTGAGACTTTACAACCACTTTAAAGTATCGTTACCTGCCTGTTCACAGTAAGATGAATGAACTACTGTGCATGTGCGGGAGTGGCATCATCTCGGCCTGGCCAATCAAAAAAGCCAAACATTGGAACCTGGAAGAAGCCTGGTGGATGATGTCAGGGGCCTGCAGGTAGCTGGACACAGCATCACTGGAGTGGAGGTTAAGACTCACAATGCCCGTCAGACAATTCAATTTGCAACTTTTCTCGGCAACTGCTGTGAGAAACCATTTGGGCACCATTTAGTTCTTGGTGTTGTGTTGTCACACGTTAACATGCATTGCATTTAGGCACCTCGTTGAAAATGAATGGGCTGTCAATGCATCATAACGTTGTAAAAATCATAAAAGATTAATTACCCTTTTTTGGTAATGCAACACACTGCAATGCACTACTGTGTTGCCTAATGGCTTGTTCAAATATGTGGCCAGGAGGTGCTTAAAGCAGGCACTTGAGCCACAGTTATAGTCGGCACCATACCACCCATGATGAAACACCCATCAGCTTGACATAAAATGACCATTTTTTTTCTTGGTGTGAATCCAATGGCACTGGCTGGAAGTACCCTTAAGGGCATGCAGTTAGTATATGAAGGATGCCTTATATACCTTTGTCAGGATTTCCCGGCTCATCTCATGGTTATTTTCGTCTGAGAAGATGGCGGATAACTTGTGGAAGATGTTTAGGTTGTCCCTGGGAAGACAGGATGTACAGTTTTAGGTGTGCAGGGTATATTCTTTGGTAAGGTGTTTGATCTGGACATCTCACGTTTGATATGGACAGTTGGCAAGTATGTGATCTAATGTCATTTACCTACTGACTGCAGCCCATGTCCTCTTCAGCCGATAGATGGAATTTGACTGAAGAGCAGATAGAATGGCTCGGAGAGAAGAGAAATTCCGCAAAAACCTGCAGTACTGGGGCAGAAGAACATATGGTTAAAAATACTGCTTTATTAGGAGGGACAGACTCCATGTCACATAGTTCCTTTTGTCCGTGTCACACTGTAATGGGAAGGGCATACCCCATGTCACATAGCTCCTCCTGGGTGGTGTCACCCTGTGGTGGGAGGGACACACTCCATGTCACATAGCTCCTTCTGTCTGTGTCACCCTGTAATGGAAGGGACATACCCCATGTCACATAGCTCCTCCTGGGTGGTGCCACCCTGTGGTGGGAGGGACACACTCCATGTCACATAGCTCCTCCTGTCTGTGCCACCCTGTAAAGGGAGGGACATACCCCATGTCACATAGCTCCTTCTGTCTGTGTCACCCTGTAAAGGGAAGGGCATACCCCATGTCACATAGCTCCTCCTGGGTGCTGCCACCCTGTGGTGGGAGGGACACACTCCATGTCACATAGCTCCTCCTGTCTGTGCCACCCTGTGGTGAAAGGGACAGACTCCATGTCACATAACTCCTCCTGTCCGTGTCACCCTGTAATGTGAAGGACATACCCCATGTCACAAGGCTCCTCCTGGGTGGTGTCACCCTGTGGTGGGAGGGGCGCACTCCATGTCACATAGCTCCTCCTGTCTGTGTCACCTTGTGGTAGGAGGGTCAGACTCCATGTTACATAGCTCCTCCTGTCTGTGCCATCCTGTAATAGGAGGGACAGGCTCCATGTCACATAGCTCCTCCTGGGTGGTGTCACCCTGTGGTAGGAGGGACAAACTCCATATCACATAGCTCCTCTTGGGTGGTGTCATACTGTGGTGGGAGGGACAGATTCCATGTCACTTATCTCCTCCTTTCTGTATCCCTCTGTAGTTGGAGGAACACACTACACACCTGGGCTATGGAAATCCATTTCTCCAGCACTTTTGCCCTCACTTGGGGTTTCAGCTGAATGTCGCTCAGGACGGATGCCGTCACACACGCTGTCACTGCATTAAATTGGGCGACTGTAGCTCGAACACTGGGGGCCACGTGCTTGTTCTCCTTTTTGTCACGTTGCGACCAAATGCTTCCCAGACAATGGCAGGACTGCAGTCTTTGAAAGAGATCCTACCAAAGAACAGAAGAAAGATATAATACTACAATAAATTGGCAACTCTGGATAGTGAAACAGCCTTTTAAATGCCAGAGCTAAACTAGGAACAATGCAGCTGTACTAATGTCACAAAATTCAGTCAATCTACCTTGGTACTATTTTTATATAATTCAGTGCTATGTTTATGCTGGGATCACAACAATTTTTTTTTTTTAATGATTGGGTGCTTATATAATTAGAATGGGGTGCTTCCGAGGCATGCAAAGTTTGATCGGATGTGGGTATTGTGATGGATAGAGCCTGTATGTTTTCAGGTGGGCGGAGTTGGGTATTTGGGACTGTTAAGGAACAGGGAGTTCAGGAAGAGCAAATTACCAGATGGCATGCTTCACAAAGCATGTCAGAAACAAAGCACAGATGACTGTGTATACAGATATTTACTCCCATTAAACTGGCAGGAGGCCCATCCATTGAGCACAGCCTTGAGCCCATAGTAAAATGAATGTGCCACTGAAAGTTTTCCATTTGTTCACCTAAATTAGCCACTCTCAACCAGGGTGCTGTGAACCCCTAAGGTTCTTCCAGAGCTCGCTAGGGGTTTCTCGAGAAGTAGCTGATTGACCTCCCATCTGATGGTGCCTGCAAAGTTATTGGGATAACACGCCATAACGCCAGTGCTCTTTTTAGCACAGCTCATCAGGCATTTTTCCCACTAACTCCCAATGCAATGGTGCATTCTTTCAACTGACCTTCAGTGTAAGGGGCATTAATCCTCTTGCTGACCATAATGTAAGAAGGTACTTCTCCATTGACCACCAGTGTTAGGACCCTTCACCGAACATCAACGTACAAAGTTCTTTCTCCTCTTTGCACCTGTGTAATGGAGCACCTCTTCCACTAACCACCAACCTTAACTCTCCACCAATGTAAGTGGACCGACCAGCAATGTAAGAGGGACCCTTAAGTAACCACCAATGTAAGGGGAACTGCCACCAATGTAAGGAGACCCTTTACTGACCAACAATTTAAGGAGATATTTACTGATTAACTGTAAGGAGAGCATTTAATGACGACCAATGTAAGGAGACAATTAACTAACCAACAATGCAAGGAGATCCTTTACTGGTCACCAATATTAGGAGACCCTTTAAGGACCACCATTTTAATGAGACCCTTAAATGACCACCAATGCAAGGAGACCTTTCCCTGGCCACAAGTGCAAGGAGATCCTCAACTGACCACCAATGCAAGGAGACCTTTCACTGGCCACCAGTGCAAGGAGACCCTTAACTGACCCCCAATGCAAGAAGACCCTTAACTGACCACCAATGCAAGGAGACCCTTTACTGGCCACCAATGCAAGGAGATCCTTTATTGGCCACCAGTGCAAGGAGGCCCTTTATTGACCACCAGTGCAAGGAGACCCTTTAACGACCACCAATGCAAGTAGACCATTTACTGACCACCAATGTAAGCAGACCATTTACTGACCACCAATGTAAGCAGACCCTTTACTGACCACAAATGTAAGGAGACCATTTACTTACCACCATTGTAAGGGAGTTTGTCTGCATTTCTTTTCTGGTCAATATTATTTTTCATTATAATTATGTAATTATTACTGCAAATTATTTTACCATGTAGAGAAGAGGGGTAATAAAAATGATCCACCTTGGGTATTAAATGCTCTAAGTATGTCACATTCTGTATTCTTTTCTATAATATAGTAAAGCGCTGCGCAAACTGTCGGTGCTATATAAATCCTGTATAATAATAATATAATAATTATTATATCAATAAATTACTGTTCCTGCCAATGTCCTGTGAGCTATAACATTTCTCATCTGAGGTTTCCTAAGACGTGACTAATATATTATGGATTCCTCTTGGGTTTAAAGGGTGATTTAGGCTGTCCTGGATTATTCTGAATTCCCTGGCCTTCTGCTGTCATATCACCCAATATTCCCAGTAATTTATAATAATTTTTCCTATATTCTGTTGCTATAATAATGCAGTCTCTGATGCTGTCTGCAACCATGTACATTTGTGTATAGTATTCACCGGGGACCTGTTTCCTGGTTACATCACCGCTTGTGTGGCAACTGCAACATGGGAGGTTGGGAAGAAACCTAATTGTAGACGAGGGTGGAGAACGTGGAGCAAGAGGGTTTAATTGTTTTGTCTCAACGCCCTGAGCTCTGGCAAAACAGGAGAAAGTGCATCAAAACACACTAATCCTTCAGGGAAATGACTAGACAAAATTAGGGCAAGAGGAAATTTGCGGCATTAAGCGTATTCTCCTCTAGACTTACCAGACCATGTAATAGAAGGACAAACCCGCACAATCCATTTAATTTCAATTATCCAATCAAACAGGCCCTTGAGCTACATAGTTGATGATGAGTCAAAAGAAATTGTACATTTATGGGCAGCTTAATATATTAGAATAAAATAGAATAGAATAGAATAGAGAATGTACAATGAGATTGTAGAACTAGAAGGTCTTAAAGTTTAAGTCAACCTAAAATCTATTTTTCTGTATGCTTGGCAGTATGCGTTACTGCATGCAGTTTTCCTAAAATGGAATTATACTAACCTCCACATGGAAGGGCAACGCATGTCAAAAAACAAACAAAAATTCCCAGCTCACTTACCAGCCAGCCTGCAACAAACCGAATTGTCCTGTCTAACGGTTCACATTAAAACCAAGGGGTTTATTTTGCACAAATTTGCAAATATACGCATAAGCTGCAGCGGCACCCCAGTGTACTGTGGTCCTAACTCTATAATTTTGAGAGTCCCCCCAAGTTGGAGCACATACATAATCATGGATAGATTTGGGGCAGGTATTCCTGGAGGGAGCACACCCCTCCTTGGAGGTATAGGGACACACTGGACACCCAGCAAAATGACAGGGGCAGTAAAGACTGGCTGGTAAGTGAGCTGGAAATTTTTGTTTATTTATTGAGATGTATCACCCTTCCATGTGCCCATTGCTGCAAAGGCCAGTTATAGGTTGGGGCAGTTGGCATTTGTTTGTACTGTTGGTAAATCGGTGAGGGAATGCACTGGATATCTTCACTGCCATCAGTGGCGGCCCATCCATATGGGGCGCAGGGGCGTCGCTCCCCTAATCCATGCACCCGGCCCCTAATCTACATGCAGGGTGCCAGACGCATGGATTCCAATGGGTTTTCCAACTAGTTTTTTTTTTTTTAGAAGCACGTGATTAGAGTCTGAGCACTGCGCCCTTAGCCCACCCAGTTGTGTGACAATAGCGAATTTATATTCGTTATTGTCGTCTGTCGTCCTGATTCTCCTCCTGGCCAGGAAGCTGGTTCTGAGACCCGATTGGCCAGGGAGTCTTAGGACCCACTCACAACGCCGGAGCCTCAAACCCGGAAGAAATGATGAGTCAAAATGTTATCCCTCTCAACGCTGACCGAGTCGGGCTGCGGGGGCCTCGCTCTAATGTAAATATTTCATAATGTGCTAGTATGCAATGTACACTAGCACATTATGCTATTGTCTTGCAGGGTTTTTCTTTAGTTTTTTTGCGGTGGGTTTAATGCATTTAATACATTCTCTGCATTACGGTAAAAAATCTTCAGTGTGCTACTTCCCCCCCAGCGCCCGCCCCCCTTATACTTACCTGAGCCTGATCCCGATCCAGTGATGTGCACAAGAGCAGTGGCTCTCTTGGCTCTCTCTCTCCTCAATGAATAGAGAGGCAGCAGTTGAAGCCATTGGCACCTGCTGCTGTCAATCACAGAGGAATCTTGGGGGGTGGGATTGAGCCAAGCCGCGCCCTGTGTTTC
Organism: Glandirana rugosa; assembly: GCA_018402905.1. Lineage (NCBI taxonomy): Eukaryota > Metazoa > Chordata > Amphibia > Anura > Ranidae > Glandirana > Glandirana rugosa. The sequence continues at coordinate 931,538 of BLSH010482098.1, read as the reverse complement.
AATGGACAAACAGGGCGAGCAAGTGGTTTGCTATGGGGGCACTCGGCGGGGGGATTGGGGGGAGTGGACTGCCCTGGAGCGAGACCCGAGAAGAGGAGGATTGGGGCCACTCTGTGCAAAACCATTGTACAGGGCAGGTAAGTATAACATTCTTATTATTTAAAAAAAAAAAAAAAAGGAGCTTTACAGTTACGTTAGGAATTTCACATATATATAATAACAAAAAAAATCTGCAAAAATATCCTAAAGGAGGAAGGGAACAAAGGCGTTCAAAGTACATGTAAACCCTAACAATGAACTTTTCTTATTTGCTCCCTTTTTGTTTGCTAAATATAATAATGAGAGTATTTTGTTATATCTACTGAGCAATGCCCGGTACACACAATGAGATTATCGGACGAATGATTGTCCATTTTTTTTTTTTAAATTTGCATGCTAGTCTCAGATCGAAAATAAAGAGTTTACTAAAGTTATGAAAATTCTTGTACGACAGAATAAAAATTTGGAAGTGATGTCTTGTATTATATTTTCGAACGACAACTGCATGAAAAATCGTAATGTCAATACATTGTTAGCGACACCCCCTTTTCAGCACGCAAATCGCAGTGCGAAATCCAAACTCGCACAGGAATCGGATCGCATGGGTATGAACTCCCATGCAATCCAATTCTGCTGCAGACAAAAGAAAGGGTCCTGTGCGAGTTTGGTCCGAATGTGATGTGATTTTAGCCATACTATCTGTATGGCAGAAATCGCATCGCACGGACATCGCATATGATTTGCACTGCAGTTTTCTCCTTCACTGACAGGCACTGATGAGGCTGCACTGATGGACACTGATGAGGCAGCGCTGATGGGCACTGATGAGGCAGCACTGACGAGGAGGAACTTATAGGCATTACTGATGGGCACTGACTGGCATTACTAATTTACTAATGGGCACTGATTGGCATCCTTTATGGGCCCTGATTGGCATCCTTTATGAGCCCTGATTGGCATAAAATGTGGGTACAGGTGGGCACTGATTGGCATCACATGTGAGTACAGGTGGGCATCACTGGTGGAGCGCTGATGGGCCTCACTTGGCGAGCATTGCTGATAGGTCTGCACCGATAATCAATGCGCTGATAATCAGCGCAGACACTCCCCCCAGTCAGCAGAGCCGCTGATTGGCTCTCCTCTACCCGCACCTTGTCAGCGCAAATGGAGGAAAGCTGATCAACGGCACTTCCTGTTTACCATGTGATCAGCTGTGATTGGACACAGCTGATCAAGTGGTAAAGAGCCTATGTCATAGGCTCTTTACCTAGATTGGTGATGCGATGTGTGTGATCGACATACCGCACCAGCAATCGCCACGCTGTGCACACAAGCGGCTTATCCTGCTGGACGTCATATGATGCCCAGTCAGGATAACCGAACCACCCCGTGGCCGTCATTCTGCATACGGCGGTGGGAAGTGGTTAATTAATATAACCAGATACTAACATTTATAGGTAAGGTGACCCAGGGTGAATCCGATTGCCTCTTGGGGGATCAGAAAGGATTTTTTTCCCCTGTTATAGTAAATTGGATCATGGCTTTGCTGGGGTTTTTGCCTTCCTCTGGATCAACTGTGGGTATAGGATTGTCTATCCACTTCCGTTCCGCCGGACGTCATATGACGTCCTTGGGTTTGAGTGGTGATGCAGCTGCAGGCACCATTCAGATACCATTGTTTTCAGCAGCACAAGATAAAAGTGGTCTTAGTGGCGGATTCGCCGCGAGATCACTTCTTTTATCAGCGGCGGGAGAGGTGCCCCCCCCTCCCGCCGCTTTCCGGTCATCTCCGCCGCTTACCGGACCCGCCGGCAGCGGCGGAGATGATCCGATCCTCTCCCCCCCCCAGTGTCCGTGATATATAGTCTATAGTACGGCGGGGCGGAAATGACGTCAGAAGTCACGTCCGCCCAACGGTCTTAAAGGGCCCGTTTTTTTTTTTTGGGCTGTCATTTTTTTCAGATTTTTTTTTTTTTTTTTTTGCATTTAAGTGTAAATATGAGATGTGAGGTCTTTTTGACCCCGGATCTCACATTTAAGAGGACCTGTCATGCTTTTTTTCTATTACAAGGAATGTTTACATTTCTTGTAATAGGAATAAAAGTGATCCATTTAAAGAAAAAAAAAAAACTGTTAAAATAAAAAGTAAAAAGCAAAATAAATAATTTAAAAAAAAAAAAAAATTTTTAAAGCGCCCCGTCCCCGTGAGCTCGCGCGCAGAAGCGAACACATACGTCCCACATATGAAAACGGTGTTCAAACCACACATGTGAGGTATTGCCGCGATCGTTAGAGCGAGAGTAACAATTCTATCACTAGACCTCCTCTGTAACACAAAACTGCTAACCTGTAGAATTTTTTAAACGTTGCCAATAGAGATTTTTAAGTTGCAAAGTTTGTCGCCATTCCGCGAGCGGACGCAATTTTGAAGCATGACATGTTGGGTATCATTTTACTCGGCGTAACATTATCTTTCACAATATGGAAAAAATTGGCCTAACTTTACTGTTTTCTTATTTTTTAACTAAAAAAACTGAATTTATTTTAAAAAAAGCACGCTTGGAAGAGCGCTGCGCAAATACGGTGTGACATAAAGTTTTGCAATGACCGCCATTTTATTCTCTAGAATGTTAGAAAAAAAAATATCATGTTTGGGGGTTCTAAGTAATTTTTTAGCAAAAAAACCTGTTTTTAACTCGTAAGCACAGAACCCAAAAAAGAGGCTTGGTCTTGAAGTGGATATACAGTATATATTTTTTTTTCCCTTTTATTAGTTGAACTAGATGGACTTGCGTGTTTTTTCAACCAGACTAACTATGTAACTATGTAAAACGATTATTTTTTTATTTTATATTATTTATTTTTTTAGGGATTTTCTTTTGGGGGTTCTCCTTTAAGGGTTAAAGTACACTGCTCTTTTTGTCTGTTTTGGATTTCAGCTCCAGCCCTGTTCATTATTTTGTAATATGTTATTAGTGTCAATAATCCGTTGTGCTGTGCCTCATACAGGCGTGTCCTTATTGTCCCCGCTCAGTCCGAGGACAGTGTTTGGGCTGGAAGTCACTATCATAGTACTCCGGGGTTACAAGAGTCACTTGGCAGGACGCAGCGTGTATATGTGTTAATGTGCCCAGATAAATTATACCCCTATCCGGGCAATCCCAGTTACACAATCTTCTCCTCCTCTTGTAGTGATTTATACATGGCCTACTTATATCCGCAGAGGTTATGGCGTCATGTTGTGTAGCTGTAATACACATATTGCACTGATTTATCTTCCATGACCTGGCGTTCTGTTCAGCCACTTCTGTGATTTACACACTATTGCCATAGACCTTGGATGACCTCAATTTTTTCTGTTAAGCTATTCATACATGGCTTGATTGTAATCGTGGGATTAATGAACGAAAATCAGTGAATTCCCTCATCCACACTAAACACCATTGAAGGAGAAATCTCCACTTGTATTCAGGTATCCCTGGCATCTGCAGCTGCCTGAATACAATGGTGCTGCTGAACACCTGCATCTGATAGGATCCAGTCACTGTTCAGACAATAGTTTTCCCCCTGGCTCAGTCGATTTCTTAAAGCGGAGTTCCACCAATTTAAAAGTCAGCAACTACAAAAAGTGTAGCTGCTGACTTTTAATAATCAGACACTCATCTGTCCCACGGTCCAGCAATGTGGCCGCATGCTGCCTCGCGTGCGGTGGCAACATTGCAACTGTGGGCGCCCAGCTGTGGCTTCACAGCCGGGCACGCACTGCGCATGCCCAAGCTGCGTGCAGCGCTCTAAATAGCCAGGCCATCTTCTGGGACCTGTGACGTGTCCCAGAAGATTTCCAGGAGGGAGAGGGGAGACAGGCGAACTTCCTTCCGGGCCACAGTGCCAGGAGAGGAAGTGGGAGCTGGATACCTGTCACAACCAGGTATCCGCTACCCTCCCAAAAAAATGACATGCCAATTGTGGCATGTCAGGAGGTCACCAACACTTAAAGAGTAAGTTCCACTTTTGGGTGGAACTCCGCTTTAAATTGATTTTTGTTGAGCCAGGTGGTGGCTTGCAGGGTCCTCCATGGGAAGACGTAATGATGTGTATGCTTTATGTTATACTTCAAGTTCAATTGTTAGGCCTATTTCTTTATGCAGTTAGGAAACAGTTAACATTCTGAGTCATGTGATATAGGGATGGGGAGCAGTAGTTTTAAGATGGATGCTGCTGATTAAAGACAAGACCTGTTCAAGCTCCTTTGCTGTCTGCCTATACATCGTGTTAATTTATCACATAGTACCAGAAGTGGGGTCAGAAGAGTCATGGCAGCAAACAGCAATACAAAGAACATTCCTTCCCTGGATTTGGAATCAGGGAACATATCTGAAAATTATAGAAATCTAAAAATTATATTGAAAGCCGTGGGAGGCTATCCGCTGACCCAGAGAGGAGGTGTAGATTGAAAATAAGAGAGGTCCAAGAACAGAACCTTGGGGGACCCCGATGGAGAAGAGAAGTGGAGAGGAGGAAGTAGAATTGTAAGTGACACTGAAGGTGCGTTGGGATAGGTAGGATGAGAGCCACTGAAGAGCACAGTCATGGAGACCGAGGGAGTAGAATTTTTTGAGGAGGAGGGGGTGGTCAACTGTATCAAAGGCAGCCAAAAGGTCCAGAAGTAGGAGTACAGAGTAGTGTCCGTTGGTTTTTGCGGTTAGTAGGTCATTTGTGACAAATGGACTGATCAGCAGAAAGTAGCTCACTTTCTGATATATGTGGGACAAAAAGGTTGTGATGTGTGCAGAGCCTGGCAAGCAAGTGGGGAGATCATTGCAGAGGACAAAAAAAAAAAAACAGCATACTGCAACCCAAGGAGAAACTCCACAGTGCAAAGGAAACTGTTTTATGAGAGGAACCAGTATGGAGGTGAATCTGTGGATGAATGGGTGCCACAGCTGCGCTTGCATGCCAAAGACTGTGCTTTCTATGATGCCGGAAATATGATTAAAGACCATATTCTGATGGGCAGTAAGTATAAGGAAGTTCAGGAAAAGCTGCTGCAGGAAGAAGACTTAAATCTTGAGAAAGCCATAAAGATTGCCAGAGCATATGAAATGTCAAGAAAGGACATGCAGGTACAGGAAGGAACATGGCACCAGATTAATGCTGTAGAAAATCACAGTAGCAGATATCAGCAAGAAAGAGCACACAAAGGAATAAAGGGCACCTATGGCACTGGGACAAGTAACACACAAGCAGCGTGTGGATATTGTGGAAACATGCACCATAAAAATAGTGTCTGTCCTGTTAGGCTGGAATCACACCTATGCATTTTTAGTCCTTTTTGCATTTTGCAGATTTGCACTGCAGGGCGTGTTCTATAGGAAACCATGTTAAATGGACTGTAGTGCAAATCTGCAAAATGCAAAAAGCATTAAAAATGCATAGGTGTGAATCCAGCCTAAGGGGGCGGATATGCAATAAATGCAAGAAAAGAGGACAGTTTGTAAATTGTCTTCACAAACCGGAAGGTCAAAGACACGGTCTGTACACGCCTTAGAGGACAATGATGACAATGCACAGTCAGACTCAGACTGCACCCCAATATATCTTGTAGCAGTACAGAAAACACATCAGTCTGCAGATGAAGCAAATGTAACATTACAGATAGGGGCTAACAAAACTACAATCACATTCAAAATAGATACAGGAGCACAAGTAAATTGTGTGCCAAGCCACATATACCTGTAACACCTCAGTGATGAATCCCCCTTAGAGACTCAGGACCTACTGAAACTAATGGGATATGGGCGTCAAAAGCTGAAAGTAATGGGTCGCTGTCATGCAAAATGTTCTTACAAGGGATCTGAAAAGGTTTTACATATGTTTGTCATTGAAACACAAGCCCCAGCTGTACTAGCTCTCAAAACAAGTAAAGAGATTGGACTTGTGAAGATCATAATGATTGTGGATGGTGGGCACAGAGGTCTGACAGAGGTCTGACAAAGGCTGACGTTAAACGTGAGTACTGTGATCTATTCAAGGGTCTGGGGTGCCTCCCGGGTATAAGCCACATACGTATAAAAGAGGATGCACAGTCTGTCATTCACGCCCCAAGGAAAATACCTTTAACTCTTGTGGATAAAGTCAGACAAGAACTCCCTAGGATGGGGAAGTTGGGAGTAGTATAAAAGGTCACAGAATCATCAGAATGGGTCAGTTCTATGGTTGTGGTGGAGAAGAAGAACACAGGTGCAATTTGTATATGCACTGACCCACGTGATTTGAACAAAGTAATATTGAGAGAACACTACAAACTCCCCACCATAGAGGATATAGCGCACAAGCTAGTAGGAGCAACAGTATTTAGTGTACTAGATGCCCAGTTTGGTTACTGGCAATTGCGTCTAGATGAAGCCAGCAGTTACTTGACCACTTTCAACTCCCCTTTGGGTCGATGGAGCTTCACAAGGGTACTTTTCGGAATAGCGTCTGCACAGGAGATATTTCAAAAGAAATCATGCAAATTTATTGATGGTCTACAGGGTGTGGAAGTAATATTGAAGATTTGTTGGTCTATGGAAAGGATCAAATGGAACATAACAAAAACCTTTGAGCTTTGCTCAATCGGTGTCGTGTGCAGAATCTTACACTCAATCCAAACAAAATGCAAATTGGGGTAGACGAAGTTATATATTTATTATACATATTTTGGACACCTTCTAACCAAAAAGGGCTTGAAGCCTGATCCAAAGAAGATTACAGAAGTCCTTAACATGAAGACCAGACTCCAGAAAGGAGCTGGAGACATCACTGGGCATTTTCAACTATCTATCCAAATTCTCTCAGGGACTTGCTCTACAGATGGCACCACTACACCCACTGCTACAGAAGGATGCTATTTGGTGTTGGGATGCAAACATGGAATAGACTTTTGACAAAGTGAAAAAACTGATCACGAAACATCCAGGGCCAATACTGAAATATTTTGACGTAAATGGTGACACTGTACTTCAAGTGGTTGCATCCCAGTTTGGGTTAGGTGCTGTACTGACTCAACAAGGACATCCTGTGGCATATGCTTCACGAGCACTGACCACAACACAAGCCAATTATGCTCAAATTGAGAAAGAGATGCTGGCCATTGTGAACGGATGTGAGAAATTTCAACAGTACATATATGGTCGCCCGGTAGTTGTGGAAACGGACCACAAGCCATTGGAGAACATTCTACAGAAACCACTAGCTTCTACACCTCCAAGCCTGTAGCGGATGATCATGAAATTACAGCAGTATGATCTTACAGTGAAGTATAAGCCTGGAAAGGAAATTCCAATGGCAGATACCCTGTCCAGGGTGTTTCCAGAAGGACATGAAGCACGGGATGAACTTGAGTTGGAAGAACAGGTATAGAGAGTACTAGTGAACTAGCCAATATCGGATGTATGGCTGGAGAAGATAAGACAAGACACCAAACAGGATAGAGTCCTAGAAAAACTAACTCGTGTCATGTGCAATGACTGGCCAGAAAAATAAAAGAAGCCGTGTCCTGAGCTACAGGGATTCTGGCCTGTGAAAGATGGGCTATCCATTCATACGGTCATAATATTTATGGGTGACCGTATTCTTATTCCTAAGTCACAGCAGGCAGAAGTACTGGAACAAATTCACCAGGGACATTTGGGCATCACTCTGTGTAAGCCCAGAGTACGGAAGGTTGTTTACAGGCCTAATTTGGATATTGAGACGTTTGTGAAGAAGTGTGAAACCTGCCAGACATTCCAAAAAAACAATGCAAAAGAACCTCTTACACCATGGAATGGTCCTTCACGGGCATGGCAGAGACTGGCTACAGATATCTTTTATTTTGAGGACAACCATTACCTGGTAGGTGTAGCAAATACTTTGAGCTAGTGCAGCTGAGAAGTCTAAAAGCGTCAACAGTCATATGGGCTTTCAAAACAATACTTTCAAGACATGGAGTGTGCGAATAGAACTTGTGTCTGATAATGACCCACAATTCTCGTGTGCTGAATTCCAGTGCTTTCTGATTGAATGGGGAATCAGACACAAACCCACAAGACCTTATCAGCCACAGGCCAATGGTCTAGCAGAGAAGTATATTGGCATAGCCAAATCCATTATACAGAAAGCGCAATCACCAGGGCAGGCAGGATGTATACCTAGGCCTGTTACACTATCGTTCAACACCTATTGAAGGTTTATGCTCACCTGCACAGCTGCTAATGGGTAGAGCACTGAGGACCACAGTGCCTATTGCACCACAGAAATTGCAGTCTCAGTCTATCCCACATGATTGGGTAACAGCTCAGATGATCATAAATGTGGAAAAGCAAAAACTGTATTTTGATAAGTCTACTAAATACCTTCGCCCACTCTGCTGGGCAAGCTGTGTGACACAGAGTCACTGGGAATACATGGTAACCTGCACAGATTGTCAGAGAAGCCAATTCACCAAAATCATATGTAATTGAAACCGTGGACAGAAACTGAGACGTCATCTTCGTCCAAACACTGCCGTGGATACCTCATCAGAGGAACCAAATGACAATGGAAATAAAGAGCAAACCCATGATAGCACAGAATTCCTAAACACAGATATTGAGTCTATTGAGGATACAGAGGATAACATAAACGTATCAGCATGTGATATTGCCGGGATTAGGGAAGAACTCTCAGCTGGACACCAATCCTACCGATGATGAGCCAGCGGTTACTTTCTCTCGCTTTGGTTGAGCCATTAACCAAAAATATGGAAGGACTTTGTCTCATATTAAATGTTTCATACTTTAGGGGGAAGACGTAATGATGTGTATGCTTTGTGTTATACTTCAAGTTCAATTGTTATGCCTAGTTCTTTATGCAGTTAGAAAACGGTTAACATTTTGAGTCATGTGATATGGGGATGGGGAGCAGTAGTTGTAAGATGGATGCTGCTGATTAGAGACAAGACCTGTTCAAGATCCTTTGCTGTCTGCCTATACATCGTGTTAATTCATCAAGATCCATGCAGGGCCGGGACAAGGAGTGGGCAGAAGGGACGGCTGCCCTGGGCGCGGCGTGTATTGTAGGGATGGTGCCGCCGCAAATTCCTTCTACTATAATGCTGACAGGACTATTGACAGTGGCATCACTACTTCTGTCAGCTGAGCACTGGAAGCAGCAAGGAGAGGGGGAGAGAGATGGGAGGAGGCGCGGCTCTTTCTCCCTCTCCTCCTCATAAGCTCGCAAATCTTTGCCCTGGGCAATGGATGATCATGTCCCAGCACTGCATCCATGGCTCGAATCTGGGCCAATTCAGCATGTAGTTTTGGCAGAAAATCAGTCTGTGTATGGCCAGCTTTAGACCTTTGTTACACTGGTGACACCGACCACTGATGACACCTTGCCAAAGTTAGAATCACTGAATTTCAAGTTGATTTTAATTTCTATTGCTTTGTCTTTGCCTCCTTGCAAGCAAAAAATTGAGTTTCAGGTACATTTGAGCGACTTCCATTAGGGCAGTGGTTCTCAACTCCGGTCCTCGGGACCCACTAACAGGCCAGGTTTGCAGGATAACTGAAATACATCACAGGTGATATAATTTGCTGCTCAGCGATTGTAGTATTCTAGTCTGGATCTCCCCAAGGTAATACTGAAAATCTGGCCTGTTGGTGGGTCCTGAGGACTGGAGTTAAGAACCACTGCATTAGGGATACTGGTTTGGTCACAGAACAGCCCCCTAACTGAACAGTGGAGTGGCCATAGCACATTAATGAGTTCATGCCTCAGGAAAAAGTGATAATCGCTAACCTCACTGTGACTTCTAATAGAGGAGGTTCCCCGTCTTCCCTATCTGTCTTGACAGACAGAAGACCACCTTTGACGTACAATGGTCCATCCTCCATTTGATGGTCAAATTGCAGCATCAGATTTCACCAGCAGGTGCTGAGTCTGGCAAAATCTGACAAAAGCAGGCACTTCCATCCTCTGTATTTGCCATGAACATAGATTTTAATTTTGCTTTGAAACCCCCCTAAGTAGAGTAGATGTAAGCTCAACCTGGATGGCATTTATTTTGCTAAAGCACTGTGTATTAGAACAAATGCTATTTTCTTTACCTATTTTTCATTGTTTGTTGCATTTCACTGCTGCTGATCTCATCCTGAATTTATGTACTCCAGTCCATTTTAGGGTAATTTTATGATGGTGAAAACTGTGGCCCCTACTTGTGTAATGAATAATAAGAATAATAATATGCCTGTTGGGTTTAATAAAGTAGTCTGTATTTTGTATATGGACACTTGCATTCTCCAATGGAAGTCCATGTAATATTGCGACAACATTGAGGCACAGTTGAAAGACAGGGACAGAATGTTGTCACCTTCTAACTGAAAGAACTTGACCAAGACCCCTCAATGTAGGGTCACCAGGTATTATTTTATTAAAAGCTGCAGAATTAAAAATATTAAAAATAACTTTTTGCATCAACATTAACATGGTAAAAACTAATATGAGATGTTGGTGATTGGGTTTACTTTAGCGAAGTAGGCATAAATAATTAGCACATGCTCTAATCTGGCCAAATTATAAATGGGAACAAATGGGCCTCAATCACCAGGAATCACGATAGTCCCTCCAAAGTAGGAATGGTTGGGAAAAGTAATATGTATAAATGTGTACCCAGGTACTTACCACATCTATGAGGGTTAGTTGTTCTGCCACATCCTGGGGTGGGTATGACAATAAAGAAGTACTATGTGCAGAGGGCTCACAGTCCCCCTCTGCTGGTCGGATTATATGCCTCCAATCTAATATAAAGAAAGAAGAGCAAGGTAAGGAACAAGTCTAGAATATGCACAGACTCTTTGGTTAGCGGATCTTACCGTTCTGCGATGGGTCCTGCTCCCCCTCCTCTTCTAGACTTTTAAGAAGGCGGAGTAGCTGGTTGGGTGTCTCTCGACTGTCCTGGCTTAGATAGTGGGAGATGAGTTGTAAACACTGTGGGGAGTCACGAAAGTCCTGAGGGTGTCTCTCCAGCCAGGTCTGGAGGAGGCCACGGACCACCCTAAAGTGAAAGCAGGATCTAGTCAGTTCTTATAGAGAAAAGTCAACTAAAGTCTAAACTGGCATCAACATCGTTTCCATCTGACACTTATTTAAAGGGACTGACCTTACAATCAAATCTCTCTGTCCCTTTCTTCCTCAACTATCCCTCAGATCTTGGTCAGATGTACAGACTTCTTAAAAATGTATTATTTAACAACATGGTGTGTTTTACTACTACTGGATCTATTATATTGGATCTAGTCCATCGCAAGAGTGCATTCTCATTTTAAGCTCCCAACTCTGATCACAAATAACCTTTACAGGGCCATTTGTGTTGGTGGGCCTGTTTGGCATGCAGGGTCTGCTTCCATTCTTCATGGTCTGCAGAACTGGTGGTTTGGTAGGGGGTGTGTCTTTTGTCTTCATACTTTGTGCCAAAAGTTGTCCCTCTTTCTTGGCTTGGAAAGTCGGAGGGTGGGGGGTAGTCATTCAAAAGCCTTCAGATACAGTCAGGTCCATAAATAATGGGACATCAAATCTTTTTGGCTCTATACACCACCACAATGGATTTGAAATGAAACTAACAAGATGTGCTTTAACTGCAGATTTTCAGCTTTAATTTGAGGGTATTTACATCCAAATCAGGTGAACGGTGTAGGAATTTCAACAGTTTGTGATAGAAGGGAGATGCAGCGTTTGCAGGTATCTCTGCTGGTACTACGGAGCCAGGCACAGGAGTGGGGGGTTGCGGGCATCCGGATGTTGTGCTCCGGGGGGGGGGGGGGAGGAAGCAGGGAGAGAGATCCAGGTTTGTGGAGACATCTGTGGGGCAGCCAGCTGATGGAGCAGAAGTGACTCTGTTGGCAGCAAACAAAAAGAACAAGCAGCGCCCCACTAAGTGCAGTAGAAGGTTAAAAGACAAACCAATTTATTAAAATGCAAAAAAAGTATTTAGCAAGGATGTACAGTGTCCAGGTATCCCAGTCTGGGTGGTCCGTGTGCTGGGCGTCCCGTCATCACATTTGCCTGGCCGCTGCGGTGGGTTCCGAGGCTCCAGGCAGGTGGGCGAGAAGAAGAACCAGGCATTACGGGTCAGTGGGAAGCTGGAGAGTGGGTAAAATGGCTGTTCCAGGCGCGTTCGGAGCAATCCGTGCTCCTTCGTCAGGCCTCCCCCGTGCTCTGGAGAGCCGTGCCATAATGGAGGGGGGAGGGGGCGGGGCCGGCGAGCAGCCAATCACAGCACGTTGGACCCGCCCCCTGGGGAGAGGACAGCCAGGATATTAGGCAATGACAACACATAAGGCATAATCGCATATAATAACACTAAATACATTAAATATATACATGACAGTCTGTGCTGTAACTGGGGGGGTAAGGTTGGGGAAGCAGGACGGGAGGGGGGAGGGAGGGTAGGAGG
>BLSH010482098.1:886026-917180 GCA_018402905.1 Glandirana rugosa | reverse complement strand
GATAGGCTTGTGCAGAGGATGTTACAGACAATACTGGTGGCCCAAGCCTATCCACGCTGTGACTTCTCCTGTCACAGCTCGGTCGGCTTGGCGGTGATTACGAGGCGGAGCGGACATGCTGAGACTCATTGTCCACTGGCTCCGCCTACTCTCCTCCCCCCAGTGACACTGCACGGCTCTCCAGTTCCCACCCATCCAGCTCGCATCCTCCACAGCGCCTCTCCTCCCCCTGCCCCCCACCCTGTGGATGCTGTGCCAGGCCTCTACTGCAACTGTCTTCAGTTCCTGCTTGTTCTTGGGGCATTTTCCCTTCAGTTTTGTCTTCAGCAAGTGAAATGCATGCTCAATTCAGGTCAGGTGATTGACTTGGCCATTGCATAACATTCCACTTCTTTCCCTTAAAAAACTCTTTGGTTGCTTTCGCAGTATGCTTCGTGTCATTGTCCATCTGCAGTGTGAAGTACCGTCCAATAAATTCTGAAGCATTTGGCTGAATATGGGCAGATAATATTGCCCGAAACACTTCAGAATTCATCCTGCTGCTTTTCTCAGCAGTCACATCATCAATAAATACAAGAGAACCAGTTCCATTGGCAGCCATACATGCCCATGCCATGACACTACCACCACCATGCTTCACTGATGAGGTGGTATGCTTTGGATCATGAGCAGTTCCTTTCTTTCTCCATACTCTTCTCTTCCCATCACTCTGGTACAAGTTGATCTTGGTCTCATCTGTCCATAGGATGTTGTTCCAGAGCTGTGAAGGCTTTTTTAGATGTTGTTTGGCAAACTCTAATCTGGCCTTCCTGTTTTTGAGGCTCATCAATGGTTTACATCTTGTGGCGAACCCTCTGTATTCACTCTGATGAAGTCTTCTCTTGATTGTTGACTTTGACACACATACACCTACCTCCTGGAGAGTGTTCTTGATCTGGCCAACTGTTGTGAAGGGTGTTTTCTTCACCAGGAAAATAATTCTTCGGTCATCCACCACAGTTGTTTTCCGTGGTCTTCCGGGTCTTTTGGTGTTGCTGAGCTCACCGATGCGTTCTTTCTAAGGATGTTCCAAACAGTTGATTTGGCCACACCTAATGTTTTTGCTATCTCTCTGATGGGTTTGTTTTGTTTTTTCAGCCTAATGATGGCTTGCTTCACTGATAGTGACAGCTTTTTGGATCAAATAGCACACTTGAAATAAACTCTGGACCTTTTATCTGCTGCTTGTAAATGGGATAATGAGGGAATAACACACACCTGGCCATGGAACAGCTGAGCAGCCTAAAGGTAGCGAAGCTCTGAGGAAGGGGGTGCGCCCCCAAAATTCGTCTGCTTTTTAACCTGCCTTGTGCCTTCATTTTATCATGTCCTGTGTTTTTTTTGTGATTATCCCTTTTTTACATTCATTTGGAATAAATTATTATTTTTGGTAATGCACTAGGTGCGTGCACCTTCCTTTTCTCTCTTTTGTAGCCAATTGTCCCATTACTTTTGGTCCCTTAAAAAGTGGGAGGCACATATACAAACTGTTGTAATTCCTACACGGTTCACCTGATTTGGATGTAAATACCCTCAAATTAAAGCTGAAAGTCTGCAGTTAAAGTACATCTTGTTCGTTTCATTTCAAATCCATTGTGGTGGTATATAGAGCCAAAAAGACTAGAATTGTGTCGATGTCCCAATATTTATGGACCTGGCTGTATTTGTCCCCTAACTACTTGCAAGATCTGTAAAACACTATAAGAAGCAAAAGCCAGCACATGCAAAGGAGGATTTTAGGATAAAATAATTGGCTTCAACTTTACAACATATGTGGACTTAGATTTGATGAGTGAAGCTTGGAGGATCTTAGTAAGTATCCACTTATTGACCAGGTCTTTTTTAGACACTCTTTGTTTACAAGTAAAAATCTGTATTTTTTGCTAGAACCCCCAAATATTATATATTTTTTTGAGGCCCTAGTCAATAAAATGATCGTCATTGCAGTTTTTTAAAACATGCGGTTTTTGCGCAGTGGTTTTTGAAACATGTTTTTTTTTAAATGCACTTTAACCACTTCAGCCCCGGAAAGGTTTTACCCCCTTCCTGACCAGAGCACTTTTTGTGATACGGCACTGTCTCGCTTTAACTGACAGTTGCGCTGTCGTGCGACATTGTACCCAAACAAAATTTAAATCCTTTTTCCCCACAAATAGAGCTTTCTTTTGGTGGTATTTGATCACCTCTGCGGTTTTTATTTTTTGCGCTATAAACAAAAAAAGAGCAACAAGTTTGAAAAAACCCAATATTTTTAACTTTTTGCTATAATACATATCCCAAAAAAAAATATAGAAAAACAAATTTATTCATCAGTTTAGGCTGATATATATTCTTCTACATATTTTCGGTAAAAAAAAAATCACAATAAGCGTATTTTGATTGGTTTGCACAAAACTTATAGCGTCTACAAACTATGAGAATTGATTTATGGCATTTTTATTTATTTTTACTAGTAATGGCGACGATCTGCGATTTTTAGTGGGACTGCGATATTGCGGCTGACATATCGGACACTTTGACACTTTTTTGGGACCGCTGACACTTATACAGCGATCAGTGCTATAAAAATACACTGATTACTGTATAATTGTCACTGGCAGGGAAGGAGTTAACACTAGGGGGCGATCAAAGGGTTAAATGTGTTAACTGTGTGGGGGCTGGGATGACTGGGGGAGGAGAGAGATCGCTGCTCCCATGTACTGGAAACATAGATCACTCTCCTCTCCCCTGTCAGAACGAGGATCCGCTTGTTTACATACACGGATCCCCATTCTGTCACTGCGGGGGACATCGAGTTCGCCCCACCCGCTGATTGGCTCCCCCGCTAGCCAATGAGTGCGGTTCACCTAACGATGGGCGCGTGTATTGTGGGCACAGGGGAGCCATGTTGCCGCCGTGAATTCATGCCGGGCCATCTGCAACTGGTTAATGAATAAAACTGTATGTTTGGAAACTATGAAAGATGATGCTACGCCGAGTAAAAAGATACCTAACATGTTATGTTTTAAAATTGTGCGTGCTCGTGTAAGAGCGCCGAACTATGGTACTTAAAAATCTCAATGGGTGATGCTTTACAAATTACTACAGGTCACCAGTATAGAGTTACAGAGGAGGTCTAGTGCTAGAATTATTGCTCTCCTCTTACCATTCGTGGTGATAACTCACATGTGTGGTATAGACACCGTTTACATATGTGGGTATGACCTACATATGTGCTCACCACTGTGCGAGCTAAGGGGGACGGGGTGCTTTAAAAAAAAAAAAAAATATATATATATATATATATATATATATATAATTCTTATTATTTATTTTATTACATATTTTATTTTATTACACGTTTCAAATTTTTATACCGTCCCTTTAAAAAAAATTTTTTGATCACTTTTATTGCTATCGCAAGAAATATAAACGTCCCTTGCAATAGCAATACAGCATGACAGGTCCTCTTTATGTAGAGATATTGGCTCTATAAGACCCCAAATCTCTCCTCTGCCTTTAAAACCAAAAGATAAAAAAAAAATGTATCTTTCGCTTTAAAAAAAAATGGCATTGTTTACATGCGGTCATGACTTTGCTCCGGTACTCCTAGACCATAGGAATGAGCGAAGGCCATCTTTCCTTTGCTCATCTCTATGCCCAGCCCCTGCCAGGCTCAGATCGGTTCCCGGAGTGACCGATCACCAAGGTAAGCCTGGGAACCGTCAGAAAGTTGCCGTCGCTTCTGAAAGTGATCCAGCGGCGAAACTGCTGCTTGGAACACTTTTATCAGAAAGACCAGGCCTGAGGGAAAAATAATAACAGGGTTATGGCATCTAGCTGCAGCCATAACTCTGGTATAAAGGGCAAAAAATGAAGTATTTTCCCAGTTAGGTGGTCGGTAAGTGGGTATCAATGGGCCAATATGGATAAATTCAAAGGTTGCTACCGGAGAATGTACAGTGAGGGAAGAAAGTATTTGATCCCCTGCTGATTTTGTACGTTTGCCCACTGACAAAGAAATGTTCAGTCTATAATTTTAATGGCAGGTTTATTTTAACTGTGAGAGACAGAATAACAACAAAAATATCCAGAAAAACACATTTCAAAAAAGTTATTAATTGATTTGCATTTTAATGAGTGAAATAATTATTTGATCCCCTATCAATCAGCAATAATTCTGGCTCCCAGTGTCTTCTATACAGGTAACGAGCTGAGATTAGGAGCACTCTCTTAAAGGGAGTGCTCCTAATCTCAGCATGTTACCTGTGTAATTGACACCTGTCCACAGAAGCAATCAATCAATCAGATTCCAATCTCTCCACCAAGGCCAAGACCAAAGAGCTGTCCAAGGATGTCAGGGACAAGATTGTAGACCTACACAAGGCTGGAATGGGCTACAAGACCATCGCCAAACAGCTTGGTGAGAGGGTGACAACAGTTGGTACGATTATTCGCAAATAGAAGAAACTGTCAATCTCCCTCGCTCTGGGGCTCCATGCAAGATCTCACCTCGTGGAGTTTTGATGATCATGAGAACAGTGAGTAATTAGCGCAGAACTACATGTGAGAATCTTATCAATAATCTCAAGGCAGCCGGCACCATAGTCACCAAGAAAACAATTGGAAACACTACGCCATGAAGGACTGAAATCTTGCAGCGCCCACAAGGTCCCCCTGCTCAAGAAAGCACATACAGGCGCGTCTGAGGTTTGCTAATGAACATCTGAATGATTCAAAGGAGAACTGGGTGAAAGTGTTGTGGTCAGATGAGGCCAAAATCAAGCGCTTTGGCATCAACTTAGGGTGGCAAAGTGGTGTAGTGGATAGCACTTTAATCTGGCAGCAAAAGGGTCGCTGGTTCGAATCCCAACCATGACACTACCTGTCTGGAGTTTGCATGTTCTCCCTGTGCTTGCGTGGGTTTCCTCCGGGACATGCTGGTAGGTAAATTAGATCTTGTCTAAATTGGCCCTAGTATATGTATGAATGTGAGTTAGGGACCTTAGATTGTAAGCTCCTTGAGGGTAGGGACTGATGTGAATGCACAATGTATATGTAAAGAGCTGCTTAAATTGACAGCGCTATTTAAGTACCTGAAATAAATAAATAAATCAACTCAACTCGCCGTGTTTGGAGGAGGAGGAATGCTGACTATGACCCTAAGAACACCTTCCCCACCGTCAAAGGAGGTGGAAACATTATGCTTTGGGGGTCTTTTTCTACTAAGGGGACAGGACAACTTCACCGCATCAAAGGATGATGGACAGGGCCATGTACCGTCAAATCTTGGCTCCTTCCCTCAGCCAGGGCATTGAAAATGGGTCATAGATGGGTATTCCAGCATGACAATGACGCAAAACACACGGCCAAGGCAACAAAGGAGTGGCTCAGGAAGAAGCACATTAAAGTCCTGGAGTGGCCTAGCCAGTCTCCAGACCTTAATCCTATAGAAAATATGTGGAGGGAGCTGAAGATCCGAGTTACCAAACATCAGCCTCAAAACCTTAATGACTTGGAGAGGATCTGCAAAGAGGAGTGGGACAAATTCCCTCCTGAGATGTGTGAAAACCTGGTGGCCAACTACAAGAAACGTCTGACCTCTGTGATTGCCAACAAGAGTTTTGCCATCAAGTACTAAGTCATGGTTTGCGAAGGGGTCAAATACTTATTTCACTCATTAAAATGCAAATCAATTCATAACTTAATTGAAATGCGTTTTTCTGGATATTTTTGTTGATATTCTGTCTCTCACTGTTAAAATTAACCTACTATTAAAATTATAGTATGATCATTTTTGTGCGAAATCAGCAGGGGATCAAATCCTTTTTCCCTCACTATAGTATTTGGCAGTATAATAACCATAGTGAATGCATATCAGTTGTGATCCATGGGGTAATATTGTTACAAAATTCTTTCAGATTTGGTAAAATAGAACGCTACCTAAAGAAGCACATTGGTTTGACATTAAAGCAAGGAGCCGTTAACAGACTAAACCAACACATTAACTACTTCAGCCCCGGAAGGATTTCCCACTTTAGGACCAGAGCACTTTTTGCGATTCGGCGCTGCGTCGATTTAACTGACAATTGCGCGGTCGTGCGACGTTGTACCCAAACTAAATTTGCGTCCTTTTTTTCCCACAAATAGAGCTTTCTTTTGGTGGTATTTGATCATCGCTGCATCATTTCTGATTGCCGCTATAAACAAAAGAAGAGCGACAATTTTGCAAAAAAAAACCAAATTTCTTACTTTTTGCTAAAATACAAATCCAAAAAAAAAAAATACAAAAAACATTTTTTTTCATCGGTTTTGGCCGATTTATATTCTTCCTCATATTTGTGATAAAAAAAAATCATAATTGGCGTTTATTGATTGGTTTGCGCAAAAGTGGCCGTGTTTACGGATGATGAGAATTCATTTCTGGGTTTTTTTTAATTTTTTACTAGTAATGGCGGCGATCTGCGATTTTTAGCGGTACTGCGATATTGGGGCAGACATGTCGGACCATTGGCATTTATACAGCGATCAGTGCTATAAAAATGCACTGATTACTGTGTAAATGCCATTGGCAGTGAAGGGGTTAACCTGCAGGGGGCGCTCTAAGGGTTAACTGTGTTCCCTGGGTGTGTTCTAACTGTGTGGGGACTGCCCTAGCAGGGGAAGGGAAGTGATCACGGCTCCCATATACAGGAAGCCTGTGATCACATCCCTTCCCCCTCTGTCAGAACGGGGATCCGTGTTTACATACATGGACCTCCGTTCTCTCACTGCGGGGGGGCCATCACGGGTAGTCGGCGGAGATCACTGCGGGGGGGGGCATCGCGGGTATCCACCGCACCCGCTCCCTGGCCCCCCCCAACACAGTGAGCGTGCGGGCGCGTCTCCGGCGGCGCACGCGCCCTCACAGTACGCGATCTCGAAGCCGCCGTCGTATGACGGCGGTTTGCGATATCGAGCCACTTTGTCGCCATCAACCTGCGGTTGACGGTTGGCAAGTGGTTAATTAAAGAGCCAGTCCACCCATAAACTATACAGTGTATTTCCATTTTTTGTAGATGCTGGAGAGGTAAACGACCTTACAATTTTATATATCTCTTGGAAACTCTATTTGTGAGATCTCTGTGCTGAGTTCCCGGGTTTGCTGCAGTGCCCATTATGAGATTTTCCCACCACAGACATTAAGGCTGCATTCACACAGGGGCGACCCGACTTCGACGCGACTTTGCTAGGCAATTTCAGCGCGACTTTCAGCGCGACTTCCAGGGACTTGAGGCGACTTTACAACACGACTTTTTCCAGGCGACTTTGCCTTGACCAATCAGAAAAGGGAGGGAGGGGGTTGCCTAAAAATAAATTCTATTCTTTTCACTACAAAGTTGCTTTTATTTAGATGGGGGATCCGACTTCTATTCAATTCTATGGGCACAAGTCGGATAGAAGTCGCCTAGAAGTAGTACAGGAACCTTTTCTGAAGTCGTTCCGACTTCAGTAGTGTACATTAAGACGGCTCCCATTCATTTCAATGGGATTTCAGATGTCAAGCGACCTGGGGCGACTTGAGGCTACCCAAGTCGGAGCGACAGTCGCCCCTATGTGAATGGTGCCTAAGAGGAGTAGCTCGAACATGCAAAAGTAGACAGGGACACCCAAAGTTGGATGAGGACAGAGCCATTAAAGTCTAGTAGACGCAATCAGAAAATTGTACGAAAAATACCGCCTTCTAACCAATCGTACGAGCTTTCTTGTGCGATACCGGATCGTATGATTTTTATTTAATCAGTACAGATTTTGTCTGAAAATACAATACAATACATTATATCACTTCTGAAGTTGTATTCTGTCGTATCAGAATTTTCATAAATTGAGTAACCTCTTTATTTTCGATATGAGACTAGCATCATGCAAAAAAAAAAAAAAATGGAGGATCATTCATCCGATATTCTCATTATGTGTAACAACCCTTAAGGGGGTTTATGGAAACATGCAATATTCATTTTATGAAAAGGGTGTAAAAGGCTGTAATGCTGTTTGTTTTGTTTTTTTTGCCATCATGCATAGAAATAGAACACATTGCAGTTCTTTTTATCAGTAATAATAAATTATGCCCACAGTGAGGTCATGCAAAACAGCTGTTGTTTGGAATAGATGGCCTTTCCTTTAGAGAAATATTCACTTTTGTTATATAGAAATGAATCATTGTGGAATTCCACAGAATGATTTCTGTTTCCTAGAAGGAATAGTGCATGGACCTAGTTAACCACTTGCCTACTGGGCACTTTCACCCCCTTCCTGCCCAGGCCAATTTTCAGCTTTCAGCGATGTCACAGTTTAAATGACAATTGCGCGGTCGTGCAACACTGTACCCAAATTAGTTTTTTATAAAAAACAAATCGCACATATAGAGCTTTCTTTTGGTGGTATTTAATTACCACTGGGGTTTTTATTTTTTGCGAAAAACAAAAAGTATGAAAATGTTGAAAAAAAAGAGTTTTTTTCTTAGTTTCTGTCAGTGAATTTTGTAAATAGGTAATTTTGCTCCTTCACTGATGTGCGCTGATGAGGCAGCACTGATGGGGCG
This sequence comes from Glandirana rugosa, assembly GCA_018402905.1. Classification (NCBI taxonomy): domain Eukaryota; kingdom Metazoa; phylum Chordata; class Amphibia; order Anura; family Ranidae; genus Glandirana; species Glandirana rugosa. Next base: position 908,581 of record BLSH010482098.1, on the reverse strand, counting down.
GCACTTATGGGCAATGATTAGGTGTCACTGATGAGGAGGCACTGATAAGTGGCACTGATATGTGGCACTGATGAGCAGGCAGTGATGGGCACTGACTGGCATCACTAATGCGCACTGATTGGTGTCACTGATGGGCACTGATTGATGTCACTAATGGGCACTGCTGGGGCTGTACTGTAATCAGGGCACTGATCATCAGTGCCCTGGTTACCTGTACATGTCTCCCCTGTGAGCAGATGCCGCTGATCAGCCGATAAACGGCACATCCTTGTTTACATGTGACCATCTGTGATTGGACACAGCCAATCACATGGGTAAAGAGCCACGTCATTGGGATGTTTTTTAACCTCTCCTGAACAATTTAACTTGACAGCTGGTAACCGACGTTTAAAAACGTCCGTTGTGCTGCATTTACATGCTGCGTTTAGCCCCTTTTGTGTCTAGAAACGTTTTTTACATTGAAAATAGTCAAAAATGTTTTTCCTTTAAAAATGCCTATAAACGAATCATGGCTAAATGCGATTTACCACATTTACATGCGTTTACAAGCTGTTACAGGCATTTGGTGTTTCAAATGCCTCTGAACATCCGTCCTGAACACATTTTTTTGGTTTCGAAAAGATGCATCTAAAGTCCTGTGTACATGGGACTGATAAGATAACATTGAGGAGAGTTCAAGGGCAGCTGAAAAAAACGCCCAACTGCTCCTAAACGTCCATTTACCAGCAGCAGTGTACATGAGGCTTTACTGAGATCAGGGTAGCGCTCCCTGTGGGAGCGGCAGTTCTGGGGTGCCATCATATGTCGTCGTCCCAGAACGAGTGTGCATCCCATCCGCTGTCATTTTACTATACAGGGGACAGGAAGTGGTCAAGGGAGGCCACCAGACACTGCAAAGAACGCAATGTTCTCCAAGTATCCCAGTCTGTGGTTCATTGATGGGATGAATCAGTTTCTTGGTTAGTACATCTGTTCAGGAATGATTTGGATGCAGCGGAGGGCCGGTATTGGACAGGGGTGTTTCCACTGGGCCAGTTTTCCTTTTAAGAAACATGGAGAGCAGTGAGATGATGAATGCTTTTCATTTTGCACATATACAGTGCTGTGAAAAAGTATTTGCCCCCTTCCTGATTTTTTTTTTTATGCATATTTGTCACACTTAAATGATTCAGATTATCTACCAAGTTTTAATACTACATAAAGATAACCTGAGTAAATACAAAAATGCAGTTTTTAAACAATGATTTAATGTATTAAGGGGAAAAAGCTGTCCAAACCTGCCTTGCCCAATGTGAAAAAGTAAATGCCCTCCCTTGCTAAATAATGAATGAACTGCGATTAACCACAATTTTTGGAAAGTTGAGTTAAATTTCACTTCCCACACCCAGGCCAGACCTGTTGAATCAAGAACTCACTTAAATAGAATCTGTCTGAAGTACGCCAAAAGATCTAAAAAAGCAACATATGCCATTATCTAAAGAAATTCAAGTACAGATGAGAAACAAATCAACTTCTAAGGCTTTGGACTCCAGTGAACCACAGTGAGAGCCATTATCCACAAATGGAGATAACTTTGAGCAGTGGCGAACATCCCCAGGAGTGGCTGGCTGACCAAAATTACTCCAAGAGCACAACAACTACTCATCCAGGAGGTCATAAAAGAACCCAGAACAACGTCTAAAGAACTGCAGGCCTCAATTGCCTCAAGTAAGGTCAGTGTTCAGGATTTAACAATAAGAATGAGACTGGGCAAAATGGCATCCATGGGAGAGTTCCAAGGCAAAAGTCACTGCTGACCAAAAAAGAACACAAAGGCTCGTCTCACATTTGCCAAAAAACACCTTGATTATCCCCAAGACTTTTGGGCAAATATTCTGTGGACTGATGAGACAAAAGTTGAAGTTTTTGGAAGGTATGCGATACATCTGGCATAAAACTAACACATCATTTCATAAAAAGAACATCATAACAACAGTCACACATGGTGGTGGTAGGGTGATGGTCTGGGTCTGGACGACTCACCATAATTGATGGAACCTTGAATTTTGCACCCTACCAGAAAATCCTAAAGGAGAATGTCTGGATGTCAGTTTGTGACCTCAAGCTCAAGTGCACTTGGGTTATGCAGCAGGACAATATTTTGAAACACAGCAAGTCCACGTTTAAATGGCTCAAATTAAGGTTTTGGAGTGGCTTAGTCAAAGTCCGGACTTAAATCTGATTGAGATGCTGTGGATGACCTCAAACATACAGTTAATGCTCAAAAAACCTCCAATGTGGCTGAATTAAAACAATTCTGCTAAGAAGAGTGGGCCAAAATTCCTCCACAGCGACGTGAAAGACTCATTGCCAGTTATCACAAACACTTGATTGCAGTTGTTGATGCCAAGGGTGGCACAATCAGTTGTTAGATTCAGGTGGCAATTATTTTTTCACATAGGGCCAGGCAGGTTTGGACAGCATTATTCCCTTAATAAATGAAATCATCATTTGAAAACTTCATTTTGTATTTACTCGAGTTATCTTTGTGTAATATTAAAATTTCTTTCATGATCTGAATCTTAAGTGTGACAAATATGCAAAACAATAAAAAATCATGATGAGGACAAATACTTTTACACAGCACTGTATACGTAGTACAGCATGTTATCTATACATGCTTCAAGGAATTGGGATTCGGAATATGTGGAATTCCCTGTACTATGTACATCCCAGGCTGGCTCTATTGGTAGGAAAGACATATCCAATTCTATGTCTTGCTTTGTACTTTAAGGGACCCTTTCAAAAAAGAGATGCTGAGTGTGCCATTGCTAAAAAAGTTGGATTTCTGGCTGATCCTCTGGCTCAGTTGTTTTGTAGGTCACTGCAGCAGGACACACATGCAAATCTCCAGTCCATTTGCCCCCTCAGTACTCCCATTTTCTCCCTGAACCTTCCCCTGTGCCTATATTTTAAATTCCTTACATACATACCTTAATTGATTCTGTCATTTTGCTGGCCCAGGTGACGTTATAGATACTTACTCCTTTTATCTGGTGGTAACAGTACTGCAACACTGAAGGGCACTTATGACATGTGAGCACTATTCAGTGCAGCAGAACTGTGAGTGACGTCTGTTGTAGTGACACACCCCCAGGGGGTGGGTCCATGACAGCCTTGGCTCACAGCAGTGGGTTGGCAGGAGCTGGCTGCCATTCAACCCAGAAGTGGGCAGCAAGGAGCAGCAGAGAAGGGCAGCACTGGAGTATGGCAAGGGAAAGACATTTTACTTTTTTTGGAATCCAGAAGGGGATGGGGGGGGGGGGGGGGCATAGCAAAAAACACACAAAAAAAACAAAATAAACAACAAAAACCTGAAAGAGCTTTAACTATGCCCTTCTTTATCCAAAACTAAAAATAGAAACTACAAGCAGGCCATAAATAGATGGATTCTGGCTGGTTGCTACTGGCTACTGAAAATAAGTTAGAACTAAAGGCAAAAGGTTTTTTTTTACATTTTGGATAGAGCAAGGGAGGGTTGTAACTTCTGTTTTTTTGGGGGGTTTTTTTGCCATCTGTGTCCCATTGTAGGGAAGGCCCTTCGCCTCCTGTTCCATTGCCAAAACATGAAGAAAGAGGAAATCCCCCAAAGTGAGGGAATCCCTTGTTATCACCAGGGTCATCATAACTAGTATCCCCAATGAAAGATTTTCCCTCTATTCCTATTCTGGTAACAACCCAAAATAGGATTTTCTTTCACTTTCATGCTCGGTGATAATAGTAAACAGGGCACTTAGGGTGAATTTTCCTAACGGATGCATAGAAAACAATGAAAACCTGATAGGTGTTCTAATCTCTTGCCACCCTATCCAAAAATTCAAAAAAAAAGTTCTGCCTTTAGTTATACTTTAAAAACTAGAGCAAAAATGTTCAATGAGGTTGAAGGCATGGCAGAAGCAAAGAGCTGCGGGTGGTTGTTAAACCAAATTCACCCAGTAATTAATAATTAATTAATAAATGAATTTGGAAAAAGCAATGTTCCATGACAGATTGCACAAGCAGTGAAACCAGCTTTCCTGCTGGAGGTTTAGGTGGCCTGGGTTGACATGAACTATAACACTGACCTCTGCACAGATGCCATGTCTGGAACAGGGCTACCAGGAGATGCCGATTCTTTGTCGCCCAATCTTTCCATGTGTCTGTGAATGAAGAGGACATCCGATATCTGAGGCAGACTTTTACCAACAGTTATCTTAAAAGAACACTCCAATCAAACCTGAAAACATGGCAATTCCTAGGAGACCTAGCCAACCCAGCCAACCTACCCAAGGCTCTTGTGCTTCACAATGGACAGTCGATCCACCAGTCCATTTTGATGTGTGTAACCCTTGGGTTAGAAGAGAGTTGTGGAGACCCATGGTTCTGGGGGCACCCTTTAAAATTATTAATAATCTCAAGGCACCCAATAAAATTATGAACAGTTTACATAGTTACATAGTAAACGAGGCTGAAAAAAGACAAGAATGCTATGGAGGCAACAGACATCCTCCTTATCAACTGATGATGCCGTTGGTTGTTAGGATGCCAGTGTCTATAAAGTTGTAATGGTGCATAATGAAAACCCATGGCTTTGTGTAACAAAAAGGCAGGTTCGATTCACCTGCTGGCTTGTATACAATTTTCAAACTATTTTTTAGCATTTTGCCTGAGCACCCTGGTTGAAAAAGGCTGGTCTAAACATCTATAGACACATCTTATACACACCCCCAAAAGTCGACGTTAAGTCCTCCATGCCTGTGCTCCACCCTATGTAATGGAGAATGAGTCTCTGAATAAAACAGCCATTCAGCACGTTTTAGACAATAGACCATCACTCGGTCACTCAATTTGTTAGAGCAGAAGACCATCATTTCACATCTACCAACAGGGAGGCTAAGAAGAACAGGATAGACAGAAAGGAAGTTCTTAGAGAAGGAAGGGGGTCCCACCTGTCCAGCAGCAGCTCCAAGACCTTTTCAGCAGAGGTAAAGGCACGGTAGGTACTGAGGAAAGTGGGAACATAGCCAGGATCTGTACCCTGGTATTCCACCAGCAGATTCTCTACCAGCTTCTGCAGCATCCCAGCACGCAGGCTGCGTACCTTACACGTCTTATAATGAACATAGCCGGGCGAGCCGGGAGAGCCGGGGCTGACCTGAGGACAAAGAAAGCAAGTTATAGAGAACAATATGAAGATGCAAAAGTGAATGGAGAACATGTACCAAATATATGTGTATGGCCCAATCTATTAAAGAGCCCGGTTAAGGAGTTTATCATATTGGTGTGAGGGATAATGAGGACAAAATAGATGTGACAAAGAATTATACTGTAAACAGAGCAAAGAATTTTATTACCAGGAATTCTCCAGAGGGTCTTTCTGTCCTCACGCGCCTCAATGTCACACCATATACCGCCCCTTCTTCCACCTCTTCCCCCCACTCCTGCAATGGATTCTGGAAAGAGAACAAAATGAAAACATAAAATAAATAATAATCTAATTAAATACTGTAAAATGGAGTCTTTTCATATGTTGTTCCACATGCATGCTGTATCTATCAGGAATACAACTAAAGTGTTACTAAACCCAGGACCCTGCATTCACTATATCTGGACTCCCACAGTACACAGAACATGGAAATCCAATTGTTTTAGTAAATATAAACTTCTAAATACCTTTTCTCATCAGCAGTATATAGCAGTCTTGTGATTTCTATCTGTGTCTGGTTAAAGCTTGTAGGAGGAGTTTTAATTCTCCTCTGACTGTCCAATGAGGCTGCATGACCCCTGACCCTTTGACTGGACAGTGCTGATTGGCCCTGTGCTGATCACATGCACCCACCCAAAAAAAAAAAACCTCTCTAGCAATACACACCAAACTGAGCATGTGCAGAGTGTCTCCAAGGCTCTACTATCAGCAGATGGATTGGGGACTGTGGAAGAAGGGGAGGATCAGAGAAGACAGAATTTAACAGCTTTTTTTACACAAGGCGCAGGATTAACCCCTTAGGTTCCACAATGAGTATAACAAGCATGCTTCACTGCCTATACAGACTGATTTTACTGTTGTGGGTTTAGTAACACTTTAAAGATATAAACGGTAACTTATATGAGCATTTTTGTAGCTCAAAGCTCCAAAACGCTCAACATCCAATATCCCATGGTTTTCCTGTTCACACCCTAGTGTAGTGTTTCTTGAAGCGTGTAGTGAAAAAAAGTGCATGAACTTCTTTTAAGTTACAAGCTTCAAGTTTTAGGCATTTTTGACTCCAATAGAATTCAATGGGAACACCTGAAAACACGCACATGTTTATTCTCTCTTTAGTAACTAGTTTTCCATTAGCCAAAATAATTTTGAAAAATTCTCAAGCCTCAGACTCTTGCAAAAATGACTGTACCAATGCTAAAAAAAGACAAAAAAAAAAAAAACGTGCAAAATGACCAAAGACACTTGGCTCAAGTGGAAATGCAGCCGAACAGGCATTACTTTATAAGATTTCAATATAGTACATACTCTGTTACACTTCCGAAAAGTTCTAGGATCCAAAATATTTCCTATGTATTTAGGGTCGGTGCTGGCCCCAATCATCTTTTCCTGGAGACAGTTCAAACTTCCCCCCAAGAAGTCATTGCTAAAGGAAAGAACTCCACTTTCCTGGTGCCTTGGCAAAGGGGCAGAAGCAACAGATATTGTAATACAACCTCTTGATTGATCTGAATGGGTCCTCCAGCTGAACTGCTAGTAGTAGTTATTTACAATCAGCTGGACGTGTTCTGTAATGTTAAAGATGTTCTGAAGAAGTGACTTGGTTAAGCTCCGAAAAGTCTTCAACATTGTAGGCCAAGCCCCAAGTGGACCCAACTTAGAAGGGCAGAGCTGCTATTATCCATAATCGTAGGTAGGTAGGAAGTATTGTATACTACATACGTTTTTAAAAGAGAAATATGGCCAAACCTTTTTTGGCCATACTTCTGCTATGGATCACAGGAGTGCAGTTTGTTCTATAGTCCTCATTTTCAGCCGACAGCGGGCTAAAGCCTGCTGTCAGCTGACATCACTCAGCTGGTCCAGGCTCTGGATCAATCCTGACTTTACAGTCAGGATCCACCCAGAAGCCTGGGCCAGCAGCTGGCTCAGTCTTTTAGCAAGCCCCTGGGAGCCTGAGCCAGTTGCTCCTGCCCCCTTCACTGCCCGGTGCTCCAGGAGGGACAGAGCAGAAATCTGGCAACTGGCATTCACTGCTATCTGCCCAGAGTGGAGGGGAGGACTGATCGATCAGCAGTGCTTGATCACTCAGTTCTCAGTATAGAGCCGGAATGGGGCCAGATGCAGCACCAGACCAATGCTGTATCCACCTAGGACAGTATAATTGTTTGCTTGTTTTTTAACTCAAACTTCTCTTTTAATAGGCTGGCTGATGGACATAGTTTATATATTTTATTTTTGACTCTGCCAATCTTTACATCATTATTAGGTGTCTACTACTATCTTATATCCAGGGACATGGGAATAACTTGGGGTGCTAATTATACAAGCTAACACAAGGTGTTCTAAAATCAGAAATGATTCCCCATGCTACCAAAAATTATATGTACTTCAACATTTTATATATATATATATATTATTGCTGCTGTACACTGTGTACAATGTGTTCTCATATATACGCGTTTCGTCACTAGGCTATATTCCCTTTGAGGAAGTCACAAAGTGCATGACGAAACAAGTCAGGGAGGTTCTATGTGATATAATCATGATATACCCGGATGTTGGAGGTTGAGGTGTTTTTTCTTCATAGATGTGATGCCAATGCTTTTTCTTAAAAAGGGCAATGCATTATTTAAGAGAATTGTTCCTAGTGCACAGGATAGGCGTACACTTGATTTGTGAGTGGCATTTGTTTTTGGTAACAAAGTTTTAAAATATAATACATGATGATGGCTTTTTATTGGTTTTGAGCATTACTGAAAATGAAGAAGTTGTTTCTATATGCCTGGAACCTGAATTTGGATTTATGAGGAGGAGTGTGGTTAATAAATCTGGAGAGATCCATGGATGATGGGAGCCCTAATTAAAAGACATGGCTTATATTTTAATCATAGGTCAATGCTTGCAGGTGAGCAAGTGGTGTGGCTAGTGATGGAGCACCGGAGGTGAAATTGGGATAAGAGATCACACAGGCACAAGACGGAGCATTAAAGCACTTTATTATGAGTTATAAATGCATGACTTATGTACACGCATAAATTGATTTTGATCTGGGATTGTTAAGCACTTTTGAGCACTTCATCAAGGATTATAAACGCATGGACTATGTGTATATGTAAACACATTCTTTTTTTGTTTGGGACTTTGTTGCCTTTGGTGTACGTTTAGGTCTGGTTCACACCTATGCAGGTTGCAGTTGATGCATATGCCAGGTGCATTTTGCATTTTTCAATACACATTTTTGATCCATTGAAGTCTATGGAACCAAAAACACAACCCGGTGGTCCCTAAATCTTTCCAGAAAATGCACAGATGTGAAGGTGACCCATAGGAAACCATGTTAAATGGACTGTAGTGTGTTTCTGCAAAACTAAATATACTAAAAAAAATGCATAGGTGTGAACCAGGGATTAATGTATACGGGTGGATATTAAGGACAGTATACAGCATATTGGAGGTTATTTTCTTCATTCAAATTTTTAGGGGATATAATTTGATTGATAACAATTGTGCTGCAATTTCAAACATAACCAACTCAAGGTATTACTTCCTTTTTCGTGTTTGGCAGACACTGATGGCCGCATTATACTTTACACTCTGAACTCTGAATTTGTGAGCCTTTTTATTTATATCCCCATACAGTGAGGGAAAAAAGTATTGGATCCCCTGTTGGTTTTGTACGTTTGCCCACTGACAAAGAAATGATCAGCCTATAATTTTAATGGTCGGTTTATTCAGTGAGAGACAGAATAACAAAAAAAAATCCTGAAAAATTAATTTTAAAAAAGTTATAAATTGATTTGCATTTTAATGTGTGAAATAAGAATTTGATCCCCTATCAATCAGCAAAATTTCTGGCTCCCAGGTGTCTTTCTATACAGGTAACGAGCTGAGATTAGGAGCACTCTCTTAAGAGCCGGTTCACACTGGAGCGGCGCGACTTGCAGGGCAAAGCAAGTCGCCCCGCTCGAGGCGACCTCAGCGTGGCTTGCAAGGAGACTTCTTTACATAGAAGTCAATGCAAGTCGCGCTGAGGTCGCCCCGAAAATAGTGCAGGAACCTTTTTCTAAGTTGGAGCGATCTGAGTCGCTCCTATTAGAACAGTTCCATTGCACTGCATGGGAACAACTTGTCAGGCAACTCGAGTCGCCTGACAAGTCGCCTCAGTGTGAACCGGCTCTAAAGGGGGTGCTCCTAATCTCAGCTCGTTACCTGTATAAAAGACACCTGTCCACAGAAGCAATCAATTTATCAGATTCCAATCTCTCACCATGGCCAAGACCACAGAGCTGTCCAAGGATGTCAGGGACAAGATTGTAGACCTACACAAGGCTGGAATGGGCTACAAAACCATTGCCAAGCAACTTGGTGAGAGAGTGACAACAGTTGGTACCATTATCTGCAAATGGAAGAAACACAAAATAACTGTCAATCTTCTTCGGTCTGGGACTCCATGCAACATCTCACCTCGTGGAGTTTCAATGACCATGAGAACGGTGAGGAATCAGCCCAGAACTACACAGGAGAATCTTGTCAACAATCTCAAGGCAGATGGGACCATAGTCACCAAGAAAACAATTGGTAACACACTACGACTGAAATCCTGTAGCACCTGCAAGGTCCTCCTGCTCAAGAAAGCACATGTACAGGCCCATCTGAAGTCTGCTAATGAACATCTGAATGATTCAGAGAACTGGGTGAAAGTGTTGTGGTCAGATGAGCTCAAAATTGAGCTCTTTGGCATCAACCCAACTCGCCGTGTTTGGAGGAGGAATGCTGCCTATGACGCCAATAACACCATCCCCACCATCAAACATGGAGGTGGACACATTATGCTTTGAGGGTGTTTTTCTGCTAAGGGGACAGGACAACTTCACTGCATCAAAGGGATGACGGACAGGGCCATGAACCCTCAAATCTTGGGTGAGAACCTCCTTCCCTCAGCCAGGGCATTGAAAATGTGTCGTGGATGGGTATTCCAGCATGGCAATGACCCAAAACACACGGCCAAGGCAACAAAGGAGTGGCTCAAGAAGAAGCACATTAAGGTCATGGCGTGGCCTAGCCAATCTCCAGACCTTAATCCCATAGGGACCATTTCAGTGGCCATGTTCCTTGGAATCTGCAGTTTTAGAATGTGTAACAGACATTGAACTCTATGCATTGTTGATGACAATTGATATATTTAATAAATATACTTGTATGAATTATGTCTAGTAATTGCTTTTATGTCTAATATAAAAATAGCCTCTCTCATCCTGAGGAAGTGGAGTATATCCGAGAAATACATAGAGGAATAAAGATCCCTTTGTCCATTGTAACATTCGTTGTAACAGTGTACTGTACATGTGACATATTGAAGGTGATATGTTGATTATATTGGAATGATATATAAATGGTGATGGAACACTGGACAGCGCTAACTGCATGATGTAGGCATTTTAATGGCTGTATTTGTTATTTGACTTTTTAAAAGGTATTAATAAAACGTTGTACTTTTTATTTGAATATAAGTTGTAATTTTTGGGTAGTTCATAAGTTTGTCTGTTTTGTGTTTTGCTGTAATTTCTCGCAGAACAAGTCCAGTTGAATGCCTATACAATGACCTGGATAAATAAAACCTTCACAGACGTATATACTGCATGTGTGACTGCTTTGTTTGTGTTTGAAATTCAGCACACAAGCCTATTGCCAATTAAAGTTCCTGTAAGGAAGGGACATTTCTTGACTCACTCTCCATAAAGGTACAACAAAAACATGAAATTATTTAACGATGCATATGAGTAAGCTGGCCATAGATTGGTAGAATTTCGACCAAAAATTCTTAGGAAAAGAATGTCCCAAGAAAGTTTGTTCATTCTTCTAATCGTTACTGGTGTCGAATCGACATTCACTTTCGACTGCAGAGACGAGAACATTTGAAGGCACCGGATGGAATATTTTTCTTGATTGAACACATTTCTAACAGTGTATGTGGATTTCGTTCGGTAAAGTCCATTCATTCCAAAATCAAATGGTAAAAGCAAACAAAATCTTTTGAACAACATTTGAATATTCTGAGAATTTTTGTATGAATTTTCCTGAGACTTTTTCGGATGAAATTCTATCAATCTATAACCAGCCTAAAAGAGTAGTATCGCTTTTAAATAAAATAAAGAACTCCTCTAGATGGCTGCTGCACCGATTCCAGCCGCAGCAGCGCCCCACTGTCTCTAAGACTGGGTGTTTTTTTGGGGTGGGGGTGGCAAACAACAACCCCCCCCGAACGGCACCTCAAAAGCCCCCCCCCACCCCCCTAGCTATCTGCCGGTCGGTCCTCCGGCACTTACCCCATCTAGATGGCGGGCAGCGGCGGGGTCCGGCATCATGCAGCGGTGGGCATCAGCGGGGTCCTGCAGCGGCAGGCAACGGGCAGTGGCTCCGGTGTCTTCTCCTCCTCACTTCCGCCGTGCATTTCCTCCTCTCCTCCTAGGCATCCAATAGGATTGCCTGTCCTTTCAGCCAATCGGGTGTGGCGGGTCTCAGACCAGTGTTACTATAGCGAATATTAATTCGCTTTTGCAACACATTTGGGTGGGCTCCGTACACAATGCACTGTGCCCCGAGCCCACCCCATTTAGAGCTTCTGTCTCTAATCAGTGCTTCAAAAAACACTCCGCCATAGAAATTCATGCGTCCGGCATCCTGCAAGGGGCCGAACGCATGGATGGGAGGGAGGCGGCGCCCTCAATGGACGGGCCTCCCCTGCTGATCGCTCAGTTCTTGGACTTCAGTGAGCAGAGAGCCAGTGACTGTCAAGGCTCACAGGAGTGCAAGGCTGTGGAGGGGGCGGGAGTGGCCGGGCCAGGCTTCTGGGTGGATCTTTTCAAAGCCTGGACTGGCAGAACGAACTGCACTCCTGTGATCCATAGGTTAAGCATAGCCAAATAGATTGGGCTATACTTCTACTTTAAAGTGATATTAAAGGCAAATTTTAATAAACAATAACAAACATGCTATACAGTACTTACCTACTCTATGCAGTGGTTTTGCACAGAGCAGCCCCGAACCCCCCCTTCTCGGGTCCCCCTGCCGGCGCTCCTGGCTCCTCCTATCTGCCAAATGCCCCCATAGCAAGCAGTAGCGGGAACCAATGGATCCTTGTTTGACAGTAGCGGGAGCCAATGGATCCTGCTGCTCGCAGTCAGTGAGGAGGAAGAGACCAGGCAGAGCCGCTGCTCTCGTGTACAGCTCTGGATCAAGATGGGGCTCAGGTAAATATTAGGAGGGCTAGGAAGCTGCTGCACACAGAAGGTTTTTTTTACCTTCATGCATAGAATGCATTAAAGTAAGAAACCTTGAGCCTTTACAACCAATTTAAGTTGGTGTAGGGACCATTTCAAAGCTCTTTACTTAACCCTAGTCAGTTTTACTACTTGTACTAAGAATAAAGGACCCACATACACGGGTTAGTCTTTGCCTTACCTATGGATTGGAGGACGATGTGGGCATTCTATGAGGTCTACAGACACCCCCTGGCTGAAGATCTCATTGGCCAGGCTGAATTTCCTTGGACTTTCCTAACTGGCTGGATTGTTCACCCCCAGTCCCTTCTACAGCCAGAATAAATGCAAATGTGTGGAAAGAGCTTTTATAATAAAAAATCTCCCAGCTATCAGAGTGTACCGTCATGTCCATGTTAATGTTTTAGTATATAAGTAAGTGCAGTCAGGTCCATAAATATTGGGACATCAACACAATTCTAATCTTTTTGGCTCTATACACCACCACAATGGATTTGAAATGAAACGAACAAGATGTGCTTTACCTGCAGACTTTCAGCTTTAATCTGAGAGTATTTACATCCAAATCAGATGAACGGTGTAGGAATTACAACAGTTTGTATATGTGCCTCCCACTTTTTAAGGGACCAAAAGTAATGGGACAGATTAACAATCAAAAATCAAACTTTCACTTTTTAATACTTGGTTGCAAATCCTTTGCAGTCAATTGCAGCCTGAAGTCTGGAATGCATAGACATCACCAGACGCTGGGTTTCATCCCTGGTGATGCTCTGCCAGGCCTCTACTGCAACTGTCTTCAGTTTCTGCTTGTTCTTGGGGCATTTTCCCTTCAGTTTTGTCTTCAGCAAGTGAAATGCATGCTCAATCAGATTCAGGTCAGGTGAGTGACTTGACCATTGCATAACATTCCACTTCTTTCCCTTAAAAAACTCTTTGGTTGCTTTCGCAGTATGCTTCGGGTCATTGTCCATCTGCACTGTGAAGCGCCGTCCAATGAGTTCTGAAGCATTTGGCTGAATATGAGCAGATAATATTGCCTGAAACACTTCAGAATTCATCCTGCTGCTTTTGTCAGCAGCCACATCATCAATAAATACAAGAGAACCAGTTCCTTTGGCAGCCATACATGCCCACGCCATGACACTACCACCACCATGCTTCACTGATGAGGTGGTATGCTTTGGATCATGAGCAGTTCCCTTCACTCTGGTACAAGGTGATCTTGGTCTCATCTGTCCATGGGATGTTGTTCCAGAACTGTGAAGGCTTTTTTAGATGTTGTTTGGCAAACTCTAATCTGGCTTTCCTGTTTTTGAGGCTCACCAATGGTTTACATCTTGTCTTGAACCCTCTGTATTCACTCTGGTGAAGTCTTCTCTTGTTTGTTGACTTTGACACACATACACCTACCTCCTGGAGAGTGTTCTTGATCTGGCCAACTGTTGTAAAGGGTGTTTTCTTCACCAGGGAACAAATTCTTCGGTCATCCACCACAATTGTTTTCCGTGGTCTTCCTGGTCTTTTGGTGTTGCTGAGCTCACCGGTGCGTTCTTTCTTTTTAAGGATGTTCCAAACAGTTGATTTGGCCACACCTAATGTTTTTGCTATCTCTCTGATTGGTTTGTTTTGTTTTTTCAGCCTAATGATGGCTTGCTTCACTGATAGTGACAGCTCTTTGGATCTCATATTGAGAGTTGACAGCAACAGATTCCAAATGCAAATAGCACACTTGAAATGAACTCTGGACCTTTTATCTGCTCCTTGTAAATGGGATAATGAGGGAATAACACACACCTGGCCATGGAACAGCTGAGCAGCCAATTGTCCCATTTCTTTTGGTCCCTTAAAAAGTGGGAGGCACATATACAAACTGTTGTAATTCCAACACCGTTCACCTGATTTGGATGTAAATACCCTCAAATTAAAGCTGAAAGTCTGCAGTTAAAGTACATCTTGTTCGTTTCATTTTAATTCCATTGTAGTGGTGTATAGAGCCAAAAAGATTAGAATTGTGTCGATGTCCCAATATTTATGGACCTGACTGTATATGCTGACTGGAATATGTATTTTTTTATATTATATTTTTTTCATAAAATAAGGGGGTTCTATTAAAAGCTGTACACAGGGACTACGTTGCTTTAGACATTCAATGTCTTATATACCTGTCTATGGGCTTCTTGAACTTTGGAGGACAATATTCTCAACAATGAACAGCTGGAACAGAAACTGCACTTCTCTTCCTCCTCACCCAGAAATTCAATATCTTGTTAGATTTGGTCTTTACCTTGGACTGTCCAATCTGCAGGTGCATGGCATGGTTCAGTCTTGAGACCCCATGACCATGCCTTTCATCTCAAGAAAAATCTTTGCTCACGTTTATGTGCATTTACTGTACTAAATTCATGTTATTTACCTGCAAAAGCATCCCTTGCGTAGATATCCAAAAGCCCTACAACTGCTGCTGGGCACCACCATCTTGGATGTGATGTCAGCAGTTCCAGCCGACTCAGAACCGTCACTCAAGTGACACTCTGTAACAGTGGCTCTCAAGCACTCGGCCATGGCCCGCTGCCGGGCTGCGGCCTTCCGCCTCCTGGGCCTTCAACAAGTTGAAGGTCCCTTAACCTACCATATTGCCACCCAGCTCCCATAACGGCCCCATTCTCCCCAACCTCTCTTAGTGGCTCACAATTCAAGAAAGGGGAAACACAGGAAGCACCACCTGGGTGTAGTATTTAAAAAACGGTTTAATGGCAAGATACAAAGAAACACTCACAGGATAGGGATTAAAAACAAGCTCATCTGTAGATGGTATCATCCAGGTCTCTCCTAGCATCCAACATTAGCACCCACTTGTTGCTGGGATAGAAGAGGGTCCGCTGTACTTCCTGTGGCCACCAGAACCAGCATGGGACACAGGTAAGTGACGTCACGGGAAGTGGGGAGGCAGGCTACACGCTCGGAGCTTCAGCTCCTACTACAGGCCCTCTTCCATCCCAGCAACATGTGGGTGATAATGTCAGATGCTGGGTGCTCCTCACCTGCTGCTACATGCAGGGTTATGTATGGAGGTGAAGGGAGGAGTGGAGGAGCTGGCCCAGCACAGAAAGAAATTAGATACTCCCAGAAGAGGGCTATGGCGTGCAAGGAGGGAGCAGCCTGTGTAGAGAATAGACTTTCCTGAAAGAATTTCAGTCCATCCCCTACACCCCCATTCGCTCCCCCTCCCCCTAATGCAATTTTTTAAAATTCCCAGGATACATCCTTTAAATCTCGGTGTCTTAACTGAAAAGCCAGGGTCCCTCTGCATCCTCTTCAGTAGCAACAGTGTCTAGTCCTTTCTCCTGTATAGACTGGTGCTCAAGTTTTGACACGTGAGCACCAAATTATGTAGCTTTCCATTGTGAACCCAGGCTAAGTGATGACACGCCCCCGAGGAGTGTGTCATACACAGCTTGGGCTCCTAGGAGGAGGGTTGAATGACACCAGATGTCACTCAACCCAGAAGAGGAACGGCACTGGATGATGAAGCAAGACTTGGAGGTATTTTACTAACTTTTTTTGCTCCACAGGAGAAGGGGGTGAAATTTAAAAAAAATGTTATATTCAATGGGGTTGATTTACTAAAGTCAAATAGACTGTGTACTCTGCAAGTGCAATCGCTCCAGATATTAGTAAATAAGGTAAAGGCTTCACTTTATAAAGAATACCCAATCACATGCAAGGAAGGTTTTTTAAAAAAAAAAACAGCATTTTTGCTTGCACCTGATTGGATAATGGAAGTCAGCAGTGCTTCCACTCTTTTACTAAGATCTGGAGCAACTGCACAGTCTATTTTCTGTTTGTAAATCAGCCCCATTTGTCAGAGAAAAGTTCTCATAACATGTAGAGGATCATAATAATGTCCATTTATTGTCAAATTTGCAAAGAACCTCCTGCTAAAGTCGATGTAAGGGGCACTTCTAATAACCCCTTTACCCAAATAGTCAGGTGGCATCATATTATAGGGAATCTCAAAGTCCCTGGCTATGGCACACACCTATCATGATTAGGATTATCATACTCCTTACAATCTTCATACAGTCAACTTTTGTTTTAACCACTTGACCTCCAGAAGGTGTTACCCCCTTCCTGACCAGGCCATTTTATGCGATATGGCATTTTAACTGACAATTGCGCAGTCGTGCAACGTTGTACCCAAATAAAATTTGTATCCTTTTTTTCCCACAAATAGAGCTTTCTTTTGGTGGTATTTGATCACCTTTTTATTTTTTGCGCTATAAACAAAAAAATACCGACAGTTTTGAAAAAAAAAAAACATTTTTTACTTTCTGCCAATAAAAAAATTGAAAAAGAAAAATCAAATTTCTTCATAAATTTAGGCCAATATGTATGCTGCTACATATTTTTCGTAAAAAATCCCATAAGCGTAAATTGATTGGTTTGCGCAAAAGTTATAGAGTCTACAAACTATGGGATATTTTTATTTATTTATTTATTTTTACTAGTAATGGCAGCGAGCAGCGACTTATAGCAGGATTTGCGATATTGCGGCGGATGGTCGGCACACTAACTGACACTTTTTGGGGACCAGTGACACCAATACAGTGATCAGTGCTAAAAAATATGCACTGTTACTCTACTAATGACACTGGCCAGGAAGGGGTTAACATCAGGTGTGATGAAAGGGTTAAATGTGTGCCTATCCTGTGATTTTGTGTAGTGTGGGAGGAGCTTGTACTAGGGGAAGGCATGGATCCGTGTCCCTGCTTTGCAGGAACACAGGATCCATGACTTCCTTACCGACAGAACAGCGATCTGCCTTGTTTACATTGGCAGACCGCCGTTCTCTCTCTGTACTGAAGGATCGGTGGGTGCTGGTGAACACAGGGTCCGTGGTACCCCCCGATCAGCTCCCGCTGTGTATAATCACAACAGGAACGGGCCGCCGGCGGAGCGCATGTGCGACCCCTACCCGGAAGTGTCAGATCATGTACTAGGTAAGTGATCCTGTGTAGCAGTGCCACTTTGCTGCCGTATATGTAAGTTATACAGTCAGCAAGTGGTTGATATAAATATGCAATGTGAGGACCTACCTAATCTACCCAATCATTTTGTGTGCAGACAGACCCTTGTACGACATACTTTTTGATACAGGCTCCATTCACACTTGTGCGACTTGTCATGTGACTTTGGACACTAAAATCACATTACATGTTGTACCCCATGTTTTTTAATGACAACCATTCAAATATGAGTCACTTAACCACTTCAGCCCCGGAAGGATTTGCCCCCATCCTGACCAGAGCACTTTTTGTGATATGGCACAGTATCGCTTTAACTGACAATTGCGCAGTCGTGCGACGTTGTACCCAAACAAAATTGACGTCCTTTTTTCCCACAAATAGAGCTTTCTTTTGGTGGTATTTGATCACCTCTGCGGTTTTTATTTTTTGCACTATAAACAAACAAAGGGCGACAATTTTTAAAAAAGAAACAATATTTTTTACTTTTTGCTATAATACATATCCCAAAAATGTATTCATCAGTTTAGGCCAAAATGTATTCTTCTACATATTTTTGGAAAACAAAAAAATCGCAAAAAGCATTTATTAATTAGTTTGCGCAAAAGTTATCGCGTCTACAAACTATGAGAATTGATTTATGGCGCTTTTATTTATTTTTTACTGGTAATGGCAGCGATCTGCGTTTTTTATCGGGACTGCAATATTGCGGCGGACAGATCGGACATTTTTGACACTTTTTTGGAACCAATGACATTAAAGCCCCATACACACGGTGCGACGGTTGTATGAAAACGGTCGTATGACTGCTTGTTGTACAATCATCCGACCGTTAGTACGCATGATTAGAACAGCCGATGTGCGACAGTCGTACAACAGAAGTTGTATGAGCAAACTACAAAACTTTGGTTGTACAATAAGCGGTCATACGGCTGTTGTATCGTGTGTACAGAGAAGTTGGTCCAACAAGTTGTACTGTGCACAACAGGCATGCTCAGAAGTCAGGAACGCTCGGAAGTGTCCGTTCATGTAAACCTGCGTTCCTAATTCACAAATTACATTCACTTGAACTTCCTCTTTATACGCTCGTAGCACGTCACTGCGTTAGGCTTGGTCGTACGATCGCTTAGTGCATGTCAGTACGCGAGATACAACAGCCAACATACGATTTGGGCCATTTGGTTGTACGACCGTCGCAACGTGTGTACGAGGCTTTATACAGCGATCAGATCTAAAAATAGACACTGATTACTGTGTGAATGTCATTGGCAGAGAAGGGGTTAACCTGCAGGGAGCGATCAAGGGGTTAACCGTGTTCCCTATGTGTGTTCTAACTATGTGGGGGCTGGGCTGGCAGGGGCATGACAGATCTAACTGATCCTGATTACAGGGATCAGTAGATTACTGTAATGCCGCCCGACAGAACGGGGAACCTCCGCATTTACATTGCCTTTTCCATGTTCTTCCTCTGTATTAGGTGATTGTGGGTCGCCTGCGGAACATTGAGTCCGCCCGACCCGCGGCCACACTCATGCAGTGTGCGGTGGGCAGGAGAGCGCGCCGTCGGCAGCTGAGCAAATCGACATCTATATACGGCGGTTTGCGCAGCGCTGCCACTTTGCAGCAGTAAAAGTACGCAACGTGGTCGGGGAGCGGTTAAAGACGCAGCAATTTTAAAAAAGGTCCTGCACTACTTTGATCTGACTTTCATGTGCCTTGATTGCCATAGGCTGCAATGTAAACTCTCAAAAGTTGCATACAATTCACACCTGAATGGTTTACATGAGACAGTTGTGCAACAGTTGTCCATTATCACTGGTCAAAGCCAAAGTTCACACCCATCCAAAGTTGCATCAAAGTTGCACTCCAAAGTCACGCTACTTTAGAGTAGTACAAGTGTGAATGGAGCCACGGAGATTGTAAACTGGGATTGTAAAGCCTCGTACACACAGTGCGACGGTCGTACGACCGAATGGCCCAAATCGTACGTTGGCTGTTGTATCTCATGTACTGACATGCACTAAGCGATCGTACAACCAAGCCGAATGTAGTGTCGTGTTATGAGGTTATAAAGAGGGAGTTCAGATAAAGGTGATTTGTGAATTAGGAACGTAGGTTTACATGAACGGACACTGTCGGGCGTTCCTGACTTCTGAGCATGCGTGTTTTGCATGTACAACTTGTTGGACCAACTTCTCTGTACACGTGATACAACGGCCGTACGACCGCTTGTTGTACAAACAAAGTTTTCTAGTCTGCTCATTAAACTTCTGTTGTACGACCGCCGCACGTCGGCTGTTCTAATCGCGCGTATTAACGGTCGGATAATCGTACAAGCGGTCGTACGACCGTTTTCATACGACTGTCTCATCGTGTGTACGAGGCTTTACATTTATGGTGATCTTTAAGCCATAGTTGGTATGAATCTCAGCCGATTCAGCAGAAACTGGCTGAGATTTGAACCATGTATGTGCAGGCTGAATGTACCCAAGTTGATTGATCGATCAACTTGGGTACAACCAGCCTGTTGGATTTTACATGCGATTATTGCTAGCGGGTATTATAGCCATTAGCAATAATCACTGTCTTCTCCCGGCAGGGATGGTTTCCCCCACCTCAATAGCTCCAGGGAGGGATTCCCCCATCAACATTCACTGTGTTGATAGGGGAATCGAGCGATTTTGTTTCCTGCAATCTGTGGTTGCAGAAAAAAACTCCATCTATGGTCGGCCTTAGTTGTACAATGTGTATACAAGTACAATCCAGACCCCGGTATACAGGTGAACCCAGGGCAGGACCCATCCAATAACACTGCTCACATTACAGGTGAATAACTAGTTAATCCTCCACATCTCTCCCAAACTAAAGTCACCAGTCCGGTTTTGCCAGCTTCCCCTCCCCCCGCTGTCACTCTCCATGAACTCACCATGCCCCAATCACCTCCAACCAACAGACTGGCATTTCCACCATAACCGTGTACAGCGGTGCCAACTGCTTCTGGCGCCCGGGGAAACTTCCAGCCTGTGGAACTTTGTCCTTAAAAAGTCCCTGGAAATGTCCCTGGTTTTCAGCAGTGTCCAAAAGCGTAACGCTGGACTCCAGATAAGCAGCGAAACACGCAGGAAAAATACATAGGAAGAGACGTATTACTGTCCATCCAGTCCTGAGATGTAAACAGCTCGCTCACTTAGCGCAGTCAGGTGGATGACACCACTTACAGTTATACTATAACTAAAGGCAAAACTTTTTTTTTTTTCGTTTTGGATGGAGTGGAGAGGGATTAGAACCCCTGTCATGTTTTATTGCTGTCTGTGCCCCCGTTAAGGAGATTTATTCTCTATTTGTCCTATTTATTGTTATCACCGAGAGTAAAAGAAAATCTCGAAATTTTGGAGTTGTCACCAGAACGGGAATAGAGGGGAAATCTTCCAATGGGGACACTAGTGTAGGATTTCCTCAGTTTGCAGGGATTTCCTCTCGCTTCCTGTTTTGGCTGTGGGACAGGAAGTGTAGGGAAATCTCAGCAATGGGGTAGACAGTAATTCTACTTTAAAACAGAAGTTTAATACGTCTATGACTCCACCCACAATTATGGCGCATGCACAGATGTGCCCACGGGTTCTGCCTGGCCTTCGGGTCCTGATCCCATCGACACTTCTGTGCACGCGTAAAGATAGTGAAGGTTCCGGACTCCCCTGGCAGCAGGATTTGTGCGGATGGCCGGGACTTGCGCAGATGTGCCGCAGGGCTCTCTGGAGACCCAAGGGGGAGGGGGACACAACATGCCCCCTAGGGTGAAGGTCTGCTTTAACCACTTCCCAACCGCTAGGGTTGCCACCTCATCCCTTTAATCCAGGACACATATGGATTACACAGGTTGTTCTGAGGCTAATTTAATGCAGATAAGGCACCAAGTGAGTTTAATTACCACCTTAATCAGCCACAGAATCTGTGTAATTAATGTGTGTTCTGGATTAAAGGGATGATGTGGCAACCCTACCGACCGCGTCACGTACATTTACTGCTGCAGAGTGGTGCTGTCCCGCATATCGCCGTTTATAAATGGCGGCTACCTCGTGCACGGCTAGCGGGCAGGAGCGTGCCACTGGTGGCGCGCTCTCGTGCCCGTTGCACTCTGCAGCAGTGTGCCCGTGGGTCCGGCAGACTCATTGTCCACAGGCTACCCACGATGACCTGGCATGTAAACATGGCGGTTCCCCGCTCTGTCAGACGGCATGTGAGAGATCTACTGATTCCTGTCACTGGGATCAGTTAGATCTCTGGTGCCCCTGGCAGCCCAGCCCCCTCACAGTTAGAACACGCCTAGGGAACACAGTTAACCCCTAGATCGCCCCCTGCAGGTTAACCCCTTCCCTGCCAATGACATTTACACAATAATCAGTGGATATTTCAATTTCTGATCGCTGTATAAATGTCATTGGTCCCAAAAAAGTGTCAAAAATGTCCGACATGTCCGCTGCAATATCACAGTCCCGATAAAAAACGCAGATCACCGCCATTACTGTTAAAAAAAATAGTAAAAACTCCATGAATTCTCATGGTTTGTAAACGCGGCAACTTTTGCAAAAACCAATTAACCACTTCAGCCCCGGAAGGATTTCCAGCTTTAGGACCGGAGCCCTTTTTGCGATTCGGCGCTGCGTCGCTTTAACTGACAATTGCGCGGTCGTGCAACGTCAATTTCGCTGCGTCGCGGCTTAGCGTTTTTCCCGAGGCCAGGATTTCGACCTTTAGGAAGGCCCCGACTTCACCAATTAACCAAAAACGTTTTCAACGGCGCAAATGTTTGGTACTCTTAAGTACCTCAAAAATGATAAAAAAAATTGTCATTACCGCCACTAGACGCAAAAAATAGCCCTGACACTATAACGTCGCCTGTACAGCCTGTAAAAACTGTGAAAAAACCCTGGTTACTGTAAATATGTCGCTAGTCTTTAACTTTATAGGTGACTAATAACACATTTACAGTAACCGTCCCTTCCCCAATTGGACGTCCCCCGCTAGAT
>BLSH010482098.1:840580-886016 GCA_018402905.1 Glandirana rugosa | reverse complement strand
AACGTTGTACCCAAACGAAATTTTCGTCCTTTTTTTCCCACAAACAGAGCTTTCTTTTGGTGGTATTTGATCACCGCTGCGTCATTTCTGATCGCCGCTATAAACAAAAGAAGAGCGACAATTTTGCAAAAAAACCCAAATTTCTTACTTTTTCCTAAAATACAAATCCAAAAAAAAATATAAAAAAACATTTTTTTTCACCGTTTTTGGCCGATTTATATTCTTCCTCATATTTGCGATAAAATCGGCGTTTATTGATTGGTTTGCGCAAAAGTGGTCGCGTTTACGGATGATGAGAATTCATTTTTGGGGTTTTTAATTTTTTTTTATTTTTTACTAAAAATGGCGGCGATCTGCGATTTTTTGTGGTACTGCGATATTTCAGCGGACATGGCGGACCATTTTGACACTTTTTTGGGACCATTGGCATTTATACAGCGATCAGTGCTATAAAAATGCACTGATTACTGTGTAAATGTCATTGGCAGTGAAGGGGTTAACCTGCAGGGGGCGCTCTAAGGGTTAACTATGTTCCCTGGGCGTGTTCTAACTGTATGGGGACTGCCCTAACAGGGGAAGGGATGTTATCACAGCCTTCACGTAAAGGAAGGCTGTGATCACAGCCCTTCCCCCTCACACAGAGCGGAGATCCGTGTTTACATACACGGACCTCCGCTCATTCGCTCCGGGGGGGGGGGCATCGCGGGTGGCCGGCGGCAATCGAAGCCGCCGCACCCGCTCCCTGGCCCCCCCTGGACACAGTGAGCGCGCGGGCGCGCCTCCGGCGGCGCGCCCGCACGCTCACTATACACGTTCCCGCAGCCGCCGTCGTATGACGGCGATTTGCGGGAACGAGCCACTTTGCCGCCGTCAATCGCCGATCGGCGGTCGGCAAGTGGTTAATAAACGCCGATTGCAATTTTTTTTTTTACCACAAATATGAGGAAGAATATAAATTGGCCAAAACCGATGAACAAATTTTTTTTTTTTTTTGGATTTGTATTATAGCAAAAAGTAAGAAATTAGTTTTTTTTTTTTTTGCAAAATTGTAGATCTTTTTTTGTTTATAGCGGTGATCAGAAATGACGCAGAGGTGACCAAATACCACCAAAAGAAAGCTCTATTTGTCGGAAAAAAAGGACGCACATTTTGTTTGGGTGCAACATCGCACGACTGCGCAATTGTCAGTTAAAGCGACGCAGTGCCGAATCGCAAAAAGTGCTCTGGTCCTAAGGTGGGAAATCCTTCCGGTCCTGAAGTGGTTACAGTAGTGTCATCTCTCCAGCCCCAGCGCTTGCCCACTGAAGAGTGATAAAGTCATCTCTCTGCGCTCTCCTCCTGTCAGCATGTGCCTTGTCTGCAGATTTGCATGCAGAAACCTGATTGGCTCCCAGTCCTGCCCTCCTTCTCCCAGTGTGAGTGCTGCTGCATGGAATATTGGAAGAGGCGGACACTGCTACTTACCGGCACTCACAACAGTTGCAATAAAAGATAATGCATTGAATGATGTATTAATGAATACAGAGCTCCCTCGAGTTAATCTTTAATACAATCAGCTTCCTTGTTTTTAATCAGTTGAAGAGCAAATTCTAATGAACAGTGAGCTGCTGGAACCAGCTGACAATCCCAGTTGTGTAAAAAACAGCTCAATACATTTATCTAAGGCAGCAATGCTTACAGCCCCCACAGTGGATCACTTTTCAGAGGGCAGTAGAGCAGCAGTTGGCAGATGTTCAGGAAGCAATCCTGCCAACTCCTGAATGTATTTTTTTTAACCTAAGGGGAATTGTGCAGTAAAAGAAAAAAAAAATCTCCCCACAACTGAATGCTGAGCGTTTGGCTTGCGGTTGCTGTTTGCTTCCATTGAACTTAATGGGTGAGTTTGACAGGCAGTGTAATGTTAGCATATGGAGGGTTTAGCATATTGGGATGGTAAAACAGTGGTCCAGCTGCATATTTTTACTGCCCCCAGCCACCCGTGTGAAAGATTCCTTGGGGTCTGTGTTGATGTTTGCTGCAAGCAGGTTTGCATTCCCATACAAGTCTATTGCAATGCAAAATGCACCTACACTATAATGTCAAAAGTATCGGGACGGCTGCCTTTACACACACATTAACTTTAATGGCATCCCAGTCTTAGTCCGTAGGATTCAATATTGAGTTGGCCCGCCATTTGCAGCTATAACAGCTTCAACTCTTCTGGGAAGGCTGTCCACAAGGTTTAGGAGTGTCTATGGGAATGTTTGACCATTCTTCCAGAAGCGCATTTGTGAGGTCAGGCACTGATGTTGGATGAGAAGGCCTGACTTGCAGTCTCCGATCTAATTCATCCCAAAGGTGTTCTATCGGGTTGAGGTCAGGACAGTCAAGTTCCTCCACCCTAAGCTCACTCATCCATGTCTTTATGGACCTTTCTTTGTGCACTGGTCTAAATCATTTGGTGGAGGGGGATTATGGTGTGGGGTTGTTTTTCAGGGGTTGGGCTTGGCCCCTTAGTTCCAGTTAAGGGAACTCTTAAGGCGTCAGCATTGACATTTTGGACAATTTCATGCTTCCAACTTTATGGGAGCAGTTTGGGGATGGCTCCTTCCTGTTCCAACATGACTGCGCACCACTGCACAAAGCAAGGTCCATAAAGACATGGCTGAGTGAGCTTAGGGTGGAGGAACTTGACTGTCCTGACCTCAACCCGATAGAACACCTTTGGGATGAATTAGATCGGAGACTGCGTGTCAGGCCTTCTCATCCAACATCAGTGCCTGACCTCACAAATGCTATTCTGGAAGAATGGTCAAACATTCCCATAGACACTCCTAAACCTTGTGAACAGCCTTCCCAGAAGAGTTGAAGCTGTTATAGCTGCAAAGGGTGGGCCAACTCAATATTGAACCCTACAGACTAAGACTGGGATGCCATTAAAGTTCATGTGCGTGTAAAGGCAGGTGTCCCAATACTTATGACAATATAGTGTATTCCAATGGATTCTGATGCCATCAATGCAAACCAACACAGGCCCTATTCTGCCTTTAGTGTAATCCATTGCAGCCATTTCCAGGGAGTTTCCCACATGTACGGCGGGTTGGTTGGCTTGCTAGGTTTGTGCCGCCTGTGCTGGTTCCTCCCTGAACTTCATGTATCACCAATTAGATTCAAAAGTTAATTAGCAGATTTGAATCTGACTGGTGGCGGTCAGAAACGTCATACTGTCCCACTGTGCCCCCTGCAGGTTGGCCAAGCATAGAGTTGAATGGGACCATGTTCCAGTACAGGTGACCCTCAGAAGATGGTCTCATTTACTTCCCCTTGCCACGCTCCAGAACTGCTCCATTCGTCCGCCGGAGCTCCTGGAAAACCCCGGTACCTCTAGATATAAGGGAATGTGTGACCCTCTCCCCCTTCTCTGGCAGCACAGGGCTGGGCACCATCGTCATACCTGAACATTGTTGCATGGTGGCAGGAGGAAGGTCGGTAGCCCTGTAGAAGCTACAAAACAAACTGACATGGAGCCCCCAAAAGGCTCGCCACTTATGGCTCTGGCAGGCCAACCATACAGCAGAAGAGAGCAGGCAAGGTATCTATCAGCATTAGGGAAGGTGGGCTATCAAGAGAGGCCATCACTTATAAACATTTATGGCTGGTCACAAGATGAAAGGCTACAGCAGAGGCTGATCGGTCTCAATTTTTTGTGAACACAGCCAAGAATTACATAGACAAAAGGATTTGCATGATAGTGTGATCTCTGAGCCAGCATCTCAGTCCAGGAAGTGGATACTGACCCTGGTTGATGCCTGAACAAAGATGGCTCCGTTCTTCTAGAGAGAAAAGCAAATTTAGGCATTGTTGGGGGTGGGGGGCTGATTCAGCCCTTTGCTTGCTTTTATTTGGCCCTTAGGGCACTATTTCATCCACTGATACCAACAATGGGGCATAATTCCCCCCTCCCCATCCCACTGACCCCAATGATGTGGCAAAATTCCTCCCAATGACACCAACGATGGGGCAAAATTCCTCCCAATGACACCAACAATGGGGTAAAATTCCTCTCAATGACAGCAACGATGGGGCGAAAATTCCTCCCAATGACACCAACGATAGGGCAAAATTATTCCCAATGACACCAACGATGGGGCAAAATTCTTCCCAATGGCACCAAGGATAGGGTGAAATTCCTCCCAATGACACCAATGATGGGGCACAATTCCTCCCAATGACACCAACGATGGGGCACAATTCCTCCCAATGACACCAACGATGGGGCACAATTCCTCCCAATGACACGTTGTAGCAGGCGTTACCATAAGGCACAAGTGTGAAAGGGCCCTATGTGTAAAGCACACCTTACACATTGCAGTCTGAATGTAAAATTGCTTTTAGATCTACCAAAAACCAAATAGTGCAAGAGAATGCCTGATTGAATATAGATGGGTTGTATGGTTTAGGTCAGTGGTCTCCAATCTGCAGCCCTGGTAGCCAGATGTGACCCTTTGTTTACTTTTATCCCGCACCTATTTCATCAATGGGGCAAAATCCCACCACACACATACTGACCCCAATGAAGGAGCACACTTTCTCCCAATGACACCAATGATGGGGCAAAATTCCTACCAATGACAAAAATGATGGGGCAAAATTCCTCCCAATGACATCAATGATAGAGCACAATTCATCCTAATGACACCAACGATAGGGCAAAATTCCTCCCAATGACACCAAAGATGGGGCATTTTATTTTTCCATTGACATTGGGACCTTTTCTGCTCCCATTGACCTAAACCAGGGATCTCTAAACTTTCTAAAAAAAGGGCTAATTTACTGTCCTTCAGACTTTATGGCCAGTGGAAGTAAAAAAGGTCCCAATGTCGGTGGGAAAAAGTGCAAAAAGAAAAAAACCTAATCAGGTGGGTCTTTATTGGTACTAGAAAGGAACAATTACTCAATGTATATGTATAAAATGTTATAGTTTATTACAAACGTTTATAAGAAAACAATAGATAAAAAAGAGAGTTTACAGTGGGAAAAAACAATGCTCTATCGTTGGTGTCATTGGGAGGAATTGTGCCCCATCGTTGGTGTCATTGGGAGGAATTTTGCCCCATCGTTGGTGTCATTGGGAGGAATTTTGCCCCATCGTTGGTGTCATTGGGAGAAATTGTGCTCTGTCATTGGCGTCAGTGGGAGGAATAGTGCCCCATCCTTGGTGTCATTGGGAGAAAGTGTGCCCCATCCTTGGTCTCATTGGGAGAAAGTGTGCTCTATCGTTGGTGCCATTGGGAGAAAGCGTGCCCCATCGTTGGCGTCATTGGGAGAACGTGTGCCCCATCATTGGTGTCATTGGGAGGAATTGTGCTCCATCATTGGGGTCAGTGTGTGTGTGAGGGGATTATGTCCCATTAATGAAATAGAGGCCAGATAAAAGTAAGGAAAGGGCCGCATCTGGCCCCTGGGGCCGCAGTTTGGAGACCACTGGCCTAAACCATACAATCCATCTATATCCAATCAGGCATTGTCTTGCACTACTTGTTTTTTGGTAGATCTAAAGGAGATTGCACATTCAGACTGTAATGGGTATGGTGTGCTTTACACATAGGGCCTTTGTGCCTTATGGTAACGCCTGCTACATCGCACCTATTAACACATTGCCATAATGCATTGCAACACAGCTGCTCTCTGTGCAGTGCATTGTGGTGTCACTCATTGTGAATGGCACCCCAATGCATTGCACCGTGGAGCCCGATGGCATGTGTTGTGTTGTGTTACATCCCTAAAAAAGGGTTGTGTACGTTTTTTTGTGGTGCATTTACAAACTTAGATTGCAAGCTCCCAGGAGCAGGGCTCCTCTAACCCCTCTTGCTGTGAATTGTACTGTTGGTATATTGTCTCCCTCTACATTGTAAAGCGATGCGCAAACAGTTGGCGCTACAGAAATCCTGTATTATAATAATAATGAAAGTGCAGCGTTAATACAGTGCTTGTTAACGCATGCCATAATGCTTGCTGATCCGTGCTTAAGTGTGAATCATTATTTAGCAGGCATGCAACTGGCATTAAAAATATATCGGATTGCCAGGTCCACATTGCAATGAAACCAATGAAATTCCATGCTGGACACAAACATGAGATGAGCGTCTCCAGGTCCGGCTGTCTGGACCATCTCACATAGACCGCGGCGCCAGGACTCCTCCACCCCCCCAGACAACTGACTTTGGCATTAAAGAGCAATCAGACAGGTTTGGTAATCCCATCCATTCACTATTCTTTCTTCCAAGACAAGCCAGCACTGGGAGGTATCTCCCTGCACCCCTTCTCCTCCTCCCATGTCCGTTCTCTCAGCTCCAGCCAAACCTTTTTTTTTTCAGGCTTCATTCACAGAGCTGTAAAAAATGTTCCTGCTGTAGCACCCTGGTCCTAAACAGGGCTGGTCACAAATTTAGTTCTGCTAGGTGGTAACTAGCCTGGCTACTTTTTGGGGAGATCCACTGACTTTTGCCCTAAACCTGAATTGGGTGCACCTTTATCTTCTGTCACTAGGTGGCATTAGAATAACAAGGGCATAGTGAATTCGGGTTAGGAGGGTATAGATTAATGCCAGCCAATTGGTAGAAGTTTATTTGGCCCCATGGCCTGCTGGGGGTGCCTATTTATTTGGGAGGAGTCAGGTGATCGGGGGTCTGTGCCACCTGGACGGCTGTCTGGGTGGACGTGTGTTGTATCGCTCCCAGCTGCTAGGCCAGAAGCCTGAGGCCTATCTGGGGGCACCTGGCTGCTAGGCTGTCTGAGGCCTATCCAGGACTGTGCCACCTGGACGGCTGTCTGGGTGGACGTGTGTTGTATCGCTCCCAGCTGCTAGGCCAGAAGCCTGAGGCCTATCCGGGGGCACCTGGCTGCTAGGCTGTCGGAGGCCTACCAAGTTGCAGAGGCTCATCAGGAGGGGAAACCAAGTTGGCGCCAAAGGCGAAGGAGAAGCAGTTGCCATAAGGGATGACCACTCCTGTTACCAGAGGCAAGCGAGGACCAAGGCCATGGGTAAAGCGGAAGCAGTTGCCACCAAGGGACAACCACTCCTGTTATCAGAGGCCAGTGTATGGAAGTCTGAAGAAGTACCAGAGCAGCCTTTTTCACCAGCCGGGGACGGTGAAGAAGTTGGAAAGCATCAGCAGTGTGCTAAGCCAGGGACCCAGCGGGTAGCGTGGGTGAAGCTTGAGGAGTATACAGCGGGTTAGCTGTGGAAGAACTCAGGGGATCCAGTGGAGGCTGGGGTCTCAGAAGTCTAGCGAGAGACGGGGAGCTCAGTGAGTGAAAAACTACAGTAGGTGAGATGTGAGCGAAGATCTACAACAGGATACTGTGAGTTACGTGTGCAGATCTACATTGACTTGTTGAAAGTTCAGTTGCTATAGGAGACAGCAGTTCTAAAAAATACAGTTCAATGCATCCAGCTTAAAGGCCCTCTACCTATATAGCTGTCTGCCTATTACTATTTTGGTCTATGGAGTCTGCCAATTGCTTTTGCCTAAGGGTGTCCTGGCCCTAACCCTCTCTCCTCCAGTTCTTGTTAGGAGACAATAAATCTTTCTTTTTGCATTCAAAAAGTCACTGGCGCCCATGTTTCCAACTTGCATTACACCCACCATGCCCAGTAACCTGCACCCTGAGGAGGAGCGTTAGCTGCCCCTGACTCTGGAGGTCACTATCAGGCCTCTGGAGGGCGGGGGCATCACTACACTGATATTATTACACATGCATGTCCTATGATCAGTAAAACACTTGCGTATAGATACATTTAAACAAGTAATAGGGTAACCACCTTTTTTTCAAGCCAAACCCAAATACTTTAGCAGCGCAAAATTATTTTTTAAGAGGGAATGCTGTGGACAGGGGTAAAAGGGAACGCCTGAGCCGTGCGCAGGTCTATGCACTCAGGCATTGTGGTACTCGGATACTTGGGGAGCCAAGCCACAGTCTGGTCTGAATAATATGCCTGGGTTTCAGGCAGTCTGAAAACCGGACACACGATTCAAAACCCAAACTGTCCGGGTGAATCCCTGACGGGTGGCAACCCTAAGGTGTAAAGATGCACATGCATACATAATTGTTTTTTTTGATAATTTATTTTTCCCCATTTTTTAGACTTAAAGGGATATTAAAGTCTTGTTTCTTTTTTTCTTTAAAATAACAAACATGTTATACTTACCGGCTCTGTTCAATGGTTTTGCACAGAACAGCCTCGATCCTCCTCTTCTAGGGTCCCACACCAGTGCTATTCCCTCCTACCAGGTGCCCCCACAGAAAGCAACTTACTCTGGAGGCATCCAAGCAGACGCGATTCCAGGCCGCGGCTCTGTATGTCCATTCACACTCGGAGCTGCGGCTAGGCCCCGCCCCCTCCATCTCCTGATTGGCTCACTGGCTGTGATTGATAGCAGCGGGGGCCAATGGCTTCCACTGCTGCGAAAAGCTAATCAGGAGTGTGATGTCCCCGGAGAGGAAAGGCTCCCGTGGACATTGCTGGATCAAGAGGGGGTTCAGGTAAGTATTTGGGGGGGCTATTGCACACCTTCATCAATAGAATGCATGAAAGTAAAAAACCTTGTGCCTTTGCATCCACTTTAATTTATGCACTTACAAATGCATATGTTACATATCGCCGCGCACGCTGGAGTGGGAGTAATAATCCTAGTACAGGACCTCCTCCATAACACTAAACTGATGACCTATAGGGGGCTATAGCAAATACCTATAGGGCACCTATAGAAAATATAGAGTACTGAAGTTTGTCGCCATATCACAGGCGCACACAAATTTAAGGTTTGACATGTTGGGTATCTATTTACTCGGTGCAACTTTGTCTTTTATATTTTACCAAAAACTTGGGTGATATATTACGTTTATTTGCCCTGAAATTTACTAGTGTGTTTTTTTTTTAACCTTTGCGGTAATATCGTGTGGCACAAAAAATTGGATCTACCACTATTTTATTCTCCAGGGTGTCTGCTTTCAGAAAAGATATAATGTTTGTGGGTTTGATGTAATCTTCAGGCGTAAAATAATTTTTTAACCGCTTCAATACCGGGCACTTTTACCCCCTTCCTGCCCAAGCCAATTTTCAGCTTTCAGCGCTGTCACACTTTGAATGACAATTGCGCAGTCATGCAACGCTGTGCAAAATGACATTTTTATAATTTGTTTCACACAAATAGAGCTTTCTTTTGATGGTATTTAATCACCGCAGGGTTTTTTATTTTTTGCTAAAAAACAAAAAAAACTCTGAAAATTTTGAAAAAAAAAAAATTTTTGTCAAAAATTTTTGTACATAAATCATTTTTCTCCTTTGATGATGTGTGCTGATGAGGTGGCACTGATGGGCACTGATAGGCTACACTGATGGGCACTGATAAGCTACACTGATAAGCTGCACTGATGAGGCAGCAGTTATGGGCACTGATTAGGTGGCACTGATGAGGCACTAATATGCCACACTGATGGGCACTGATATGCGGCACTGATAGGTGGCACTGATGGGCACTGATAGGTGGCACTTATGGGCAATGATAGGCGGATCATATAGGCGGCACTGATGAGCACTGATGGGCACTGATGAGACGGCACTTATGAACACTGATGGGGTGGCACTGATGAGGAGGCACTAGTATGCCACACTGATGGGCACTGATAGGTGGCACTGATATGCTGCACTGATGGGCACTGAAAGGCAGCACTGACTGGCATCACTGATTGTTGTCACTGATGGGCACAGACTGGCTTCACTCCTGGGCACTGATGGGGCTGCAATGACAATCAGGGCCCTGATTACCTGCACAGGTCTCCCCTGTGAGGAGATGCTGTTGTTCGGACCTCCTCACCTCACAGCCGATCACGTGGTCATTTTACAATACAGCAGACGGGAGGGGGTTAAACATGTGTGCAAAAAATCTGGCAGCGAAAGGGGGTTAAAGCGTATCTAAACCCAAAATCAAAAATGTAATATATTGCAGCATACCAGTCCTTAAATGTGGTGTCTGCATTCGTTTTCTGCTTTAACGCTGTCTTCAGGTGTGAAGGGGTGAAAATCTGAACATATTTACAGTGGAGGAAAGAATTCGTTTGCCCACTTACAAACAAATGAAGGGTCTATCATTTTTATCATAGGTGTATTTTAAATTATAGAGGCAGAATATCAACCAAAAATCCAGAAAAAAACACATAATATAAATGTTATAAGTTGAGTTGCAGTTCAGCGAGTAAAATAAGCAAAACATGACTTAGTAGTTGGTGGAGAAACCCTTGTTGGCAAGCACAGAGGTAAGACGTGTCTTGTAGTTGGTGACCAGGTTTGCACACATCTCAGGAGGGATCTTGGTCCACTCTTCTTTATAGATCTTCTCGGTTTCTTGGCTGTCTCTCGGCAACTCGAAGTTTCAGCTCCCCCCATACATTTTCTATAGGATTAAGTTCTGGAGACTGACTTATTTTAAATGGGCATTGCACCAAAAGCATAGGCGCCAAGGCCAACAGTCCCTATTTTCCAGGGACATTCCCAATTTCCAGACCTTTTTCCCGGTCTGTTCGTGTCTTGGTAAAAATCCCGGGTAATTTGCTTCCCCGAGGGGGGGAAGCCGCAGCTCCTGGCTGTGAAGACATGGCCGCGGGGCATCCCCATGCGGCTAGCAGTCTCTGTGTACAGTGCAGAGAGGAGGGACCTCCGACTTGGCTAATTGGCTGCTCTCTTCAGTGTACAAGCAGAGCAATTCACTTGTACACTTCAGCTTATTACCTGGCCGGGTCGGAGGCCCCTCCCCTCTTTACTGTACACAGGGGAAGACACCTGCTAGCTGCATGGAGATCCCCCGTGGGCGACAGAGCTTCCATCCGCCCCCTCCTCCAGGCATCGGGAGGACGATCATGATATTCCAGGTGAGTGTCCTGCTGGACTTTGTAACCTGGCTCTATATACACCTCGCACCTGGCTCTATATACCCCTAACCTGGCTCTATATACACCCCGAACCTGGCTCTATATACACCCCGAACCTGGCTCTATATACTACCTAACCTGGCTCTATATACACCCCGCACCTGGCTCTATATACACCCCTAACCTGGATCTATATACCACCTAACCTGGCTCTATATACACCCCACACCTGGCTCTATATACCACCTAACCTGGCTCTAGATACACCCCGCACCTGGCTCTATATACCACCTAACCTGGCTCTATATACACCCCGCACCTGGCTCTATATGCCACCTAATCTGGCTCTATATACCACCTAACCTGGCTCTATATATCACCTAATCTGGCTCTATATACCACCCTAACCTGGCTCTATATACCACCCTAACCTGGACCTATATACACCCCTAACCTGGCTCTATATATCACCTAACCTGGCTCTACATACCACCTAACCTGGCACTATCTACCAACCTAACCTGGCTCTAAATACTACCCTAACCTGGCTCTATATACCACCCTAACCTGGCTCTACATACCACCTAACCTGTCTCTATATACCACCCTAACCTGGATGTATATGCCCCCCTAAGGTGCCTCTATATACCACCCTAACCTGGCTCTATATACCACCCTAACCTGGCTCTACATACCACCTAACCTGTCTCTATATACCACCCTAGCCTGGATGTATATGCCACCCTAAGGTGCCTCTATATACCACCCTAAGCTGGCTCTATATATCATCTAACCTGGCTCTATATATCACCTATCTCTGCACACTCTCTGACCCTCTCCCTTTCTCTCTTTTTCTCACTTTCTTTCTCTCTCCCTCTTCCTTCTCCCTCCATCCCTCTTTCATCCCAGACTCTAACCACACCCCAGTTAAGCCACGCCCAATATTTAGTTTAAGCCACGCCTGTTTTTTGCCATGGCGCCCTTAGCGCGCCACATTTTCCTCGCTACTAAGCCACGCCTGCAATCAAAATAAGACTCCGCCTACATACAAAAAAGTGTCATTCATTTTTTTCAAATGTTGGCAACTATGCAAAAGCAATGCATGCACTACTTTTGAAAACGCACTTCAACCGAATTGCATGATACACTGCATTTGCAACCTGCGTTCGGTGTGTCTTTAACTTTACATTGATACCCCCCGCAGATCGCAGCAGCAGTGCCTTTTGAACACAGTATAAGAAACGTGCATGGATCGTGAGTTTCCCGCACAATATTACAGTGTGAACCTAGCCTCAGTGTCAGTTAGTAACAGTGCGTTTTTGTGTAGCACCCTCTAATTAGGTACATGCTAGAATAGGATTTTTGTTTTGCAGGATAGGTAAATTTAGGCAGGCCTGGCTGGCAGCCAGGCCTGTTTGTTTTGATTCTGGGCTGGGAGTGACTCAGGGTAGCAGCTGGTGACTCACAGGTGGTGAAACTTCTCGGTTACCTCCCTCTTGCTTCTACAAAGTGCTACAAGGAGAGGAGGGGAAGGGAGGTGGAGCTGCCTGGGGTGTTTTAGGGAGCCCTGACCAATCCCCAACGCCAAAAAGCTTCCCTTGCCCCCCCTTCTTCTGGGGAGGACTTGGACCCCGAGGGGGGCTCCTCTGTTGCGGGTACCCCCCTTGAGCTGCCAGACAGCGAGATCCCAGATGCCCCTGATAGCGAGGAAAAGTCTGAGGCGTCCGCTGCTGCGCACGAGAAGGCTCTTGTAGACGCTCTGATCACTTCAGTGCGTGAGACCCTGCAACTGTAAGAAGCAGCCGGACCCTCTCGGAGGGTGCCCGTCCCCTTCGGGTCACATAGGCCGGGCCCTGCGGCCAAGGTTTTTCCGTATGTGTTTTTTTGTGGATATGTTGGTTTATAGGGACTGGGCTCGGCCCCAGAGCTCCCTCCCCATTCCGAAGTGTTTCACTGTACGTTATCCCTTTGAGTATAGATTATTGAAGAAGTGGGCATCACCTCCCGTGGTTGATCCCCCCCGTGTCCCGCCTGAATATGGCGACCCCACCATCCCGGTGGAAGGCACGCCGTCCTTTAAGGACCCGGCTGACAGGAAGGCTGAAGCTTGCTTCAGATACCGATTTGTTCTAACGGGGTCTGCCATGCGGCCCATTGTGGCCTCTGCGCTGGTGTCGCGAACGCTCACTGAGTGGGCGAAGCTGCTACACGGCGCAGGAGTCTCCTGAATGTGTGGATCTTGCAGGTCGCATGATCCAAGGGGCTCAGTATCTGTGCGATGCAGCCCTGGACGCGGCCCCCCTGATATCCAAGGTGTCCGCAGTCTCGGTGGAGGGCCTGGCGGACTTGCCTTTTCAGGGGGGGGGCGGCTCTTCGGTGACCCCTTGGATGAGATGATCAAACATCTCACGGGAGGGAAGGGCTCCTTTCTCCCGGAGTCTAGGAGGAGTCGCCGACAGGGTCCCTCCTTTCCGACCCATGGGTGACCTTTTTGTCCCTTCCGTTCCTCAGGCAAGGGTTCACAGTCCACCAAGTGGGTGGACAGAAGCGCTCCTGGCCGCGTAAGCGCCTCAAGCCAGAGGTCAAGGTCTCCTCCGCTTGAAGGGTTGCCCCCGCCCGGTGTTCGGGTGGGGGGGCGTCCCCTGGGGTTCGCAGACAGGTGGTCCTCTTGCATCTTCGACAGCTAGGTGCTTGAGGTGGTCTCCTCGGGGTAAAGCATAGAATTCCGTTCCCGCCCCCCAGACAAGTTCTTTGTCTCCAACCTGCAGCTACCTGCGGGCAGGCTGCGGGCCCCGTTCGGGGCTGTGCAGGACCTGCTGGGTCAAGGGGTGATTGTTCCCGTTCCACGGGCGGAACGTTCCCAAGGGTTTTATTCCAACCTTTTCGTGGTTCCAAAGAAGGACGGGGTTCGTCCCATCCTGGTTTTGGGGGACCTCAACAAGTTTGTAGGGGTCCGCCGGTTTCAGATGGAGTCGGTCCACTCGGTAGTGGCAGCCCTGCACCAGTCAAGGATGCGTACCTGCATGTTCCCATCTGTGCCCAGCACCACCGCTTCCTGCGCTTTGCAGTTGGGGAGGATCACTACCAGTTCGTGGCCCTCCCATTTGGCCTGGCATAGGCGCCTCTGGTTTTCACCAAACTGCTGGCCCCGGTTCTGGCTCTGCTGAGGCAGAGGGGCATTGCAGTGGTGGCGTATCTGGACACCTTCTGCGAGCGGAGTCAGCTCCAGCGCTCAGGGACAATGTGACGTTTACCCTGCACACTCTGCAGGAGTTCGGATGGGTGATCAGCCTCCCGAAGTTGGTTCTGATTCCGTCTCACACTCTGGAATATCTGGGGCTGATCCTGGATGCAGCCCAGGCGAAGGTTTTCCTTCCGCCAACCAAGTGGCGAACACTTCAGACGGCGACTCTGTCCCTGCTGTCCCAGAAATGGGCCTCACTCTGGTTTTGTATGCGGGTCCTGGGCCTAATGGTGGCCTACTTTGAGGCGGTCCCTTATGCTCAGTACAACACCCGGGTTCTGCAACGGGAGATTCTCCTGAGATGGGACAGGTCCCCAGCTTCCCTGGATCGGGTGGTCAGGATGGACCACCAAGTACGGGCCTCGCTGCTCTGGTGGCTGCAATCCCTGGCTCCTCTGTCAGGGAAGTCCTTCCTCCCCCTTCACTGGTCACGACGGACGCCAGCCTGCCAGGCTGGGGTGGAGTCCTGGGGCTGCTCCCAGCCCAGGGACGGTGGTCTCCGGAGGAGTCTCGTCTCCCGATCAATGTCCTGGAATTGCGGGCGATTATGTGCTGCCTTTCCCATTGGAGTTGAGGCTACACTGGTGCTCTGTCCGGATTCACAAATTCAGTCGGACAATGCCACGGCTGTGGCGTGCGTGAACCACCAGGGCAGGACGAGGAGCTCGGCTGCGGCCTTGGAGGTATCTCCCATTCTGCGGTGGGCAGAAAGCCACGTTTCCGGCAATCTCTGCCGTCCACATACCAGGCGTAGAAAATTGGCAGGCGGACTATCTCAGTCGTAAGCTCCTGGACCAGGGAGAGTGGTCCCTGTATGCGGATGTGTTTTATCAGATTGTCTGAGATGGAGCGTCCCGGACGTGGACCTACTAGTGTTCCGTCTCAATCGGAAGGTGCGGACCTTCGTGAGCAGGACAAGGGACTCCCTAGCGGTCGCGGCAGATGCTCTTGTAGCTCCATGGGCTAGGTATCAGCTCATCTATGCCTTTCCTCCTCTGAAACTGCTTCCGTGCCTTCTGCGCAGAATAGAAGTGGAGGGTTTATCGACCATTTTGGTAGCTCCAGATTGGCCACGGCGTCCTTGGTACGCAGACGTGGTACAGATGGTGGTGGACGTTCTCTGGCGGCTCCCGCTTCGCGAGGATTTTCTGTCCCAGGGACCCATCCTGCATCCTGCTTTACCCTCTCTGGCTTTAACGGCCTGGCTATTGAATCCCAGGTGTTGAGAGATCGAGGGGTCTCGGACTCTGTGATTCCTACCATGTTGAATGCTTGCACTTCACGTACGATTTACCACCGCACCCGGAAGGCTTATATCGCCTGGTGCGAAGCCAGGGGGTAGAACCCTCGTTCCTTCTCTGTGTCTCGGGTTCTGGCCTTCCTGCAGAAGGGCCTCGACCAGAAACTGGCGTTGAGCACTATCAAGGGTCAGGTTTCTGCTCGGGTGATCTTTTTTTCAGCGTCCTTTGGTGACGCATTCATTGATTCGTGTTTTTCATGAAAGGGGTTCGGCATGTCGCCCCCACCAGGTACGGTCACCTTTGGCACCATGGGACCTCGATTGGTCCTCGGTGCTTCAGAAGCCGCCTTTTGTAAATATCAGGGAAATCTCTCTGCAGTTGCTTTTGCAGAAAGTGGCTTTCCTGATGGCTGTCACATCCGCCCGGCGGGTGTCTGAGTTGACAGCTCTGTCTTGTAGGTCTCCTTATCTGGTCCTACACAAGGATAAGGCGGTCTTGCGCCCGTCACCTTCTTTTTTGCCAAAGGTGGTGTCATCTTTCCACATCAATGAGGACATTGTCCTTCCTTTGCTAAGGAGGTCGCTTTGCACTCTCTGGATGATGTTCTGGCCCTGCGGGTGTATCTGGCATCCATAGCCTCCTTTCGTAGGTCAGACACTCTTTTTGTCGTGGTGGATGGCCCACGCAAAGGTTTGGCGGCCTCATCGGCCACTATCTCACGTTGGATTAGACGGACGGTGTCCCGAGTTTATGCTGTTCAGGGTCTGCAGCCTCCCTTTCCGGTCACAGCTGACTCTACCTGGGCTTTTTGACATCAGGCGTCTGTGTCTCAAGTGTGCAAAGCGGCTACTTGGTCCTCTGTGCACACCTTCTCAAAGTTTTACAAAGTTGATGTTTTAGCATCCTGGGATGCTGCGTTTGGCCGCAAAGTTTTGCAGGCGGCTGTGTGAGACACGTGTGCTTCCTCACTGAGGGTTCAGTTGGTTGTAGTTCTGTTGTTGTTCTGTTACCCACCCCTCCATTTTTGGCACTGCTTTTGGACGTCCCACTTAGTCCTAAGAGTCGCTGTGCCTGTCGACGAACGAAAGAGAAAACTGGATTTTCTCTGTGTTCGTCGACAGGCACAGCACCCTCCCCTCTGGATGTTGCACTGCTTTTTACGAACTGAGCTAGCAGAGCTGGGTGTGGGTTTATCTGCCAGTGGGGACTGCCCCCTGGGAGGGGCTGTGCCTGTTACTGTTCTTTTTTTGCTGTTAGAACTGCCTGTTCTGCCTCGTAAACTCCTGAAGAGGGCAGTATAACCCACATAGTCCTAAGAGTCGCTGTGCCTGTCGACGAACTCAGAGAAAGGAATTTTACGGTAAGTCAAAAAAATCCAGTTTTTTTACTGTCATATGCTAGAAAAACCAGGAGATTTCCATTACTACTTACCACCTAATGAATGTCTAATTTTTCCTGAAAAACGCAAGGTATAATCCATCTGTATACACTAATGGTTGCAAAGATATGTACAGATTTACTAACACATATCAAAGTTGCTAAACTGTGTTCAGGCATGAGGATTTCTTCCACCTTTGTCATGAAAGAGTTAATATATAATGAAATATATATTTTTTAAAACAGTGTACGTACTTACATACTCAACATTTTACAGCCCTCATACAACAGGACTCAAGTGTGAGAGCAAGAAGCAGCACAAGGAGCCAATCAATTTGTGTGCTGGCAAGAAGCATGCTTCAGGAGAAGAAATCAGAGTGACAGAGAGATGATCTCATCACTGTTCTGCTTCTCCTTTCAGTGTCCAGTCACAGGCTGGGAAAAGGTCCATGACAACCTAGGTTCGGAGGAAGTGGGTTGAATGATGCTGGCCATCAGACGGAAGTCATCTAGTGGCAGGAAAAAGTGCTGCAGGAGAAATGTCTGGATTGAAACTGTATATTGCAGCAAAAGCTGGTTGGTTTTGCTATTTCATATTTTAATGAGCTGTTCAATATCTTGTCTTTTTTTTTGGCTGGAGTCAGCTTTAAATTTGACAATAAACAGAGTTTAGAAGGCCAAGAGTGCACCGGATACAGTGTCCCAGATTTTTTTGGCCCCTTGCTGTCTGCTGATTGGCCAGACTAAAAGTGTAAGTGTGTGCATCACTCACACTGATTGGCTCTGGCCTCTGTCGACTGTCCTCTTGAGCAGTGACTGATTGGTTACTGGTCAGGTCACGGTGCGGTCGGCGGGGTGGGACTGGCGGACGACGTGCTGGGACTGGGAGGAGTGGATGAACACGTCTGGCCTGCGTGATTCCCGCCGCCCGCCGGGTTTCCCGTCAGTGACCGTGACTCTGACCGACCGACCGTCCTCCGTCACTTACGGAGTCAGCCGGACCGGTCCGTCCCAGGAGGAAAGTCTATATACTACACCTCACTAAGTAGTAAGTATGTATTATTGGAATGGTCTGTGCATTTCTAAATAGTACCCTAAGAGTAGAATGCACAATTATTGCTCAGGGTAAAATGTCCCATCACAACTAAGAGTAGAATGCAATGTGCTATTACTTCTGCTGATACTGCATATACCCCTCTGGTGATACTCCTCTGGTGATACTGCATATACCCCTCTGGTGATACTCCTCTGGTGATACTGCATATACCCCTCTGGTGATACTGCATATACCCCTCTGGTGATACTGCATATACCCCTCTGGTGATGCTGTGTATCCTCCTTTGGTGGTGCTGTATATACCCCTATCTGGCGATGCTGTATATACCCCTATCTGGCGATGCGATGCTGTATATACCCCTATCTGGCGATGCTGTATATACCCCTATCTGGCAATGCTGTATACCCTATCTAGTGATGCTGGGCTGTATACTCCTGACACAATGGGTGGAATCTATAAGGGGTGGGGCTTATGAGAAGTGGGAGGGGTCAAAAAGGAAGGACGGAGTCTGGCGCCCCCCATCCTAAAATTTCACCAGCCATCACTCGTGTACGGACAGCTCAAGGCCTTGTTTAGATTTGCGATTGGAGGGCGTCAAAAATGCGCAGTTGAGCTGCGTTTTTGATGCCCGCCAGTTGCCCCCCTTGAGCTGCAATAGACAGCGGACTGGGGTGTTTGACCTGATTTGTAGTGAATGGTGGGCGGAAAGCTCGCCGAGCACTACACATTCAAGTCACTGGGGTAGCGCCGCAAATGCCCCACAAAACGGGTGCAATGCATGCGGTTGTCAGCAAAAGTGGGGATAAAACAGGCGGTGAGGATGAATTACATCCCTTCCTCACCGCCGGTCAGTAGCCTCTGGAGCGTGATCCCACTGTGGATCGGGCTGCAGACGCAAGGGAGATTTGGATGCATATGCAATATCTAAATCTACCCTAAGACTGTTTAGGTGCTGGCATTCGGGCACAAAGTTAGTTCTTCTTTCTTATATTCAGCAGTTTTCCCTATCCTATAGTAAGATCCCCTTAACTGTAAAGTAAGCCTATGCTAAATTGGTTACATGAATAATATGTGTATCATGTGAGAAGTAGGGGGCTCCCTTAGGCTCCATTCACACCAATGCGTTTTTTCATGCTTTTTGCAGAAATGCAGGACATTATATTTAACATGGGTTCCTATGGAACACATTCACATCAATGCATTTTTGTGCCTCTGCGTTTTTTGGAAAGGTTCAGGGACTTTTTTAAAATGCAAAACGGTTCTTTTTGCATTTTTGGTTCAATGGACTTCAATGGAGAAGCTGCAGAAATGCACGTAGTGTGTTTTTACCGCGTTTTTACTGAGATTTTGACACAATTTTAAAATCTACCCAATGATTTTTTTAAATCTGCCCAACACAAAAAAGCATTTAAAAAAAAAACGCAAAATCGTCGTAAAAAAAAATTGCAAAAAGCATTGCAGAAACACTCAAAAGCAGCATGCATAGGTCACACCTATGTGTGTTGCTTTTGAGTGTTTCTGCAGTGCTTTTTGCTGTGTTTTTTGTGTCTTTTATAGCGATTTTACCACGATTTGCATTTTATGCTCTTTTTTTAGGCAAATTTGTTGTTGGGCAGATTTAAAACTGCAAATTGTGGCATAATCGCAGTAAAAATACACGACATGCTTTTCTGCAGCTTCTCCATTGAAGTCTATTAAACCAAAAAAGCTGAGTTTTGCGTTTAAAAAAGACCCCGACCCTTTCCAAAAACACAGAGGCACAGAAATGCCTTGATGTGAATGTGTTCCATGAGAACCTAGATTTAACCTATGAAAAAGCATGAAAACATGCATTGGTGTGAAGGGAGCCTTAATGGGTTTCTCCTGAAAATATGGAAAAAAAAAATTCTTGGCTGTTATGCTGAGCCTCTGGCTTTAATACTTTACTGTCCTGGAACAAGGACACAGATCAGAGAAGCCAGAAGTCCTTATCTGCATACTTGAGGTCCATGCCACAAAATGCTGGAGGGGTCAGCCTTAGAGCGAGAGAACTAGCATTTTCATGGAAGCTCCGCAATGGCAGGCTCCTTGTTCTTTTCATAGCCATATTACTTTAAAGTTGATCTCTGGGCACAAAAACTTTAATTTAAATATATTTTCTTCAATAGCCACAACAACTCTAAATTTGCTTTGTGTACACCAAATAGCTTTGCAAACCAGATATTATCTTGTAAAAGTAGCAGTGACCTCATCACTGTACTGTACATAGCCTGTGCAGAGAGCAGAGTGATGGGAGTGGCCCAGCAGGCCCCACCCACTACAGACTGCCAGCAGAAAATGACAGGAGGGGGCGGAGACAAGACCAGTCACCCTGCACAAGGAGAGAGAGCAGCAGTGGCTGGTCTGTATTACAGAATTGTTTCATCTGAATTATGGCACAGATCTGTAAGAAATACACAAAGGATACTGAAATTTTAGGTACGAATATACATTCTTCAACTACCCAACTAAATGTAAGCTCTTTAAACCACACATAAAAAAAAATAAATGTAGAAAATCCAATACCATGGTGAGTTCTTTGCCCATTGCTCGAGGTGGCTTCACCGCCGGGGGCTGCTCTTCATCGGACATCGGTGCCTTTGGGTTGTCGGTGCCTTTGTGGACACCACGTCACAAATAAAGGCACGGCGGGCAGGCATAAAGCGTCTTCTGCTCCCTGACAACCATCCCAACTCTTCGGAAGTTAGGTGCACTTGGATCCAAGAGAAAAGAGGAGATGTGGATGGCCAGAGTAGACCTCCGTAAATCCACCCTTGTTTATAATATCCTCTTGTTAGGTAATCCCAGGTGCTTGTGATCCTTAACCAGCCTTTCTGTTGTTCTCCTTTGTAAATGATTCTACCACCAAGACGTTGCAGTTTATTGGTGCCAAGTCTCTAAATTTGGAACACATCAAGGCTTTGCAGAATAAAACCTTTACCGCCTTAACTAAAAAATAAAGCCAGGATGATCTCCTCGCCTGCAACGTTCCATAAATGAAAACTGATCCCCCTTGGACTTATCATGCCAAATTCCCAGCGGACCCAAGGATAATCCTAGAACAGAACGTGCAAATCCCACCGGGAAGGTTGGTGACCATTTCTGGATGATCTGGGGCAAATCCTCCTATCATCTTCTTGGGTTGACCCTGGTGGCGCGAACTTGGGTTTAGGCTCTTCCTACAAGAATTATCTTGCCAACGTTTCGTTTTCTTCTTTGTACGCTTTTTGTGTCTTTCATTGACTCGTCTGCCTGTTCCTGTACTTCTACATTGTTGCCTACCCACCTTTTGTCTCTGGCAGGCTCATATCCTTGTTGGTGCAGCTTTGCCTCTGTCTGCTGCCCTTGAGGTCCCCTCTCTTGTATGGTCAGCCTGTTGTGGAAAGTTTTTTTCCTTTTGAAATCCTCAGACTGATATCATCAAGGGATTAAATCCCAGCCCTCCACAGAGGGAGAGGGGAGGAGGACTAGGAGGAGAGGAGGAGGAGGAGGAGGAGAGGAGAGCAGGAGGCAAGGGAGGGAGAGGAGTCCTACAAAGGAGGAGAGGAGAGAAGCAGTACAGGGGAGATGATAGAAGGGAGTAGGGGGATTCTGGGGTAGGTAGAGGACCTCTCAGGAGAAGATGGGAATTTTAAGGACAGGAGGGGGAATAGTTGGGTAGGTTGGCTGGACAGAGTGCAGTAAGGGAAGGAAGGAGTGAAGGAGGAGGGAGCAGCTGATATGGAAAAAGTTCAGAACAAGGTTACTGAGTTCTTGTGGGAATAGGCGCTGATGGTGAGTTTCAATGAGTTATCAAGTAAGGGATCAGGGTCTGTAAACCTATAGAGCAAGCTTGGAAATTGTTACAATTATATAAAGAATGGGCATGCACGGGTAATGGGCATGCACGAGTAATGGGCATGCATGGGTAATGGGCATGCACGGGTAGTTGTAACGTTCGTCAGTCCTTGAACAATCTGCGCACTGCCAAGACCGACTGCAATCTGTTCATGGATTTGGCTGATGGTGCAAATAAAAAGCAGCGCTAATAGAGATGCTGTTAT
Organism: Glandirana rugosa; assembly: GCA_018402905.1. Taxonomy (NCBI): domain Eukaryota; kingdom Metazoa; phylum Chordata; class Amphibia; order Anura; family Ranidae; genus Glandirana; species Glandirana rugosa. The sequence goes on along the minus strand of BLSH010482098.1, from coordinate 864,125 downwards.
CAACATCGACATCTAATCCAAATTGCATGTATGTAAAAGCATATACACTCACCGGCCACTTTATTAGGTACACCTACTCAATTGCTTGGTAACAAAAATTGCTAATCAGCCAATCACATGACAGCAACTCAATGCATCTAGACGTGGTGAAGACGAAGGCGACGTGCTGAAGCATCAAAATGGGGAAGAAAGGGGATTTAACCACTTGCCGACCGCCCGCCGCAGCGTGACGGCGGCAAGGTGGCTTTTTATCGCGAACCTACATCACAGGACAGCGACCGCGATAACTATCATTGTGAGCGCGCGCCGCCGGAGGCGCGCTCGCGCGCTACTGTGTTCGGAGGGGAAAGTGCATGTAAACACGGATCTCCGTTCTGTTGAAGGGGGGAGGGCGATGATCACAGCCTTCCTCTATACGGAAGCCGTGATCATCCCCTTTCCCCAGCCAGGGCAGCCCCCATACAGTTAGAACACGCCCAGGGAACACAGTTGACCCTTACAGCGCCCCCTGCAGGTTAACCCCTTCACTGCCAATGGCATTTACACAGTAATCAGTGCATTTTTATAGCACTGATCGCTGTATAAATGCCAATGGTCCCAAAAAAGTGTCAAAATGGTCCGACACGTCCGCCCCATTATCGCAGTACCACTAAAAATCGCAGATCGCAGCTATTACTAGTAAAAAAATAAAAAAATAAAATAAAAACCCCAGAAATGAATTCTCATCATCCGTAAACGTGGCAACTTTTGCTCAAACCAATCAATAAACGCCGATTGCGATTTTTTTTTTTTACCTCTTTTTAGCTCTATTTGTGGGGGGGAAAATGGACGCCAATTTTGTTTGGGTACAACGTCACACGACCGCGCAATTGTCAGTTAAAGCGATGCAGCGCCGAATCGCAAAAGTGCTCTGGTCAGGAAGGGGGTAAATCCTCCCGGGGCTGAAGTGGTTAAAAGCACCTCTTACCAGATGGACCATCACATTATAAATACTCATAATATGCTCATTACATTAAGGCCAGAGACTACTCCATCATGGCACACAAGCGCCCTCAACCCCGATGTCACCATTGGATAAAATATAAACAATCCCATCGTGAAATATGTTAAAATTCTCCCCTTTTATTGATTAATGTCCACATCCACTTTAAATATGGAGCAAAAATAGCAAAAAGAAGTTGCCTTACATAAGATAGTATTGTAGCAGGCTGATAGCTTTGGATCGGCAGGATGCTAGATCGGACCGGCAAACAGAACGGACCAGCGCCAGTACGTGATGATGTCACAAACAAACCACGCCCAACATGTTTCATCGTAATGACGTCTTCGGTGTACAGGCTGAATGGCATCCATCATGTAACAATTTGGCTGATGGGTTATTGGTGGTGAAAGCTTTAGTTCTTCTGAAAAAAAGCAAATTTGCCTATCTTTCCCACAATGATTTAGGATACACCTCTTTATGTAATAGCAATCACTGTGCAGCACTGGGGTCTTTATCCCGAATCCTGGCCAGGACCATATATGCCAGGAGTTTGCATGTTCTCCCTGTGTCTATGTGGGTTTCCTCCGGGTACTCCGGTTTCCTCCCACACTCATGCTGGTAGGTTCATTGGCTCAATTCCAAATTGACCCTCAGCATGTGTGTGCATGGATATATTCATCCTTGAGGGCAGGGACTGACGTGAATGTGCAGAATGTAAAGTGCTGCAAAATAGTCAGTGTATAAAAACATGTAAATATTATTATTATTATACAGGATATGTATATATAAATATGTAGATATGTAAATATGTATCTTAACTGCCAAACACTTAAAGTGTTACTAAACCCACAACAGTAGAATCAGTCTGTATATGCAGAATAGCATGCTTGTTATACTCACTGTGGAACTTTAGGGGTTAATCCTCCGCATTGTTTAAAAAAGGCTGTTTTATCCAGTATGCCAGAAATCCTTCCCTCCTGCACTGTCCATATAATACACAGCAAGGTGGTAAGGCTGCACATGCTCAGTTTGGTCTCTTGTGCTGGATAGGACATTTTCAGTTGAACTGTTCAGGTCACATGATATTGACATCACACATGTGGGCGTGTATACAGGCTGTAGTGGAAATCTCCTCCTATTTGAGCACACAGCTATGGACAAACTGTGCAGGTTATCAGGAAACCATGGTATACAGATCATCCAAAAAGGTATATCGTGGCCGTATTCTACTGTAAAAAGAAGATTTATAAGTTGTGGGCACTGTAGGGGGCAGATTAACTATTCATATTACTGGGTTTAGTAACACTTTAAAGGGGTTGTAAACCATGGCAGTTTTTCACATTAAAACTTTTTGGGGGGGAGGGGGGAGAGGACACCTGTCTGACAGGTGTCCATTTCCCCACATTCAGGAGCTCGGGCCACGGCCGCTGACGTCAGCAGCCCGGCTCCCTCCTCCTCCTCCTTCGCCGCAGGGCCAGTGTGACAGCATAGCGGCGGCTCACGCATGCACAGCAGGGGCCCGGCTGTGAAGCCGAAAGGCCATACTGCCCGGTTTCCTTACCCTTAATGGTGGCAGCAACACTCGATCTACTGATCCAAAGATCGGTGGCGGTGCCGACATCGCTGGACTCCAGGACAGGTAAGTGTCCTAAAGTTAAAAGTCAGCAGCTACAGTATGTGTAGCTGCTGACTTTTAATTTTTTAAGGGGCAGCGGCGGGCGGCGAACCTCCGCTTTATTGCATTCTATGCATTAACCACTTGCCGACCGCCAACCGCAGGTTGACGGCGACAAAGTGGCTAGATAACACAAGCCGCCGTCATACAACGGCAGCTGCGAGACCGCGCACTGTGAGCTCGGGCGCGCCGCCGGAGGCGCGTCCGCGCACTCACTGTGTTCGGGGAGGGCCAGGGAGCGGGTGCGGCGGACTCGATCGCCGCCGGCTACCCGCGATGCCCCCCCCCCGCACTGAAAGAACGGAGGTCCATGTAAGTAAACACGGACCTCCGTTCTGTGAGGGGGGAAGGGCTGTGATCACAGCCTTCCTCTACATGGAAGCTGTGATCACTCCTCTGCTAGGGCAGCCCACATACAGTTAGAACACGCCCAGGGAACACAGTTAACCCTTAGAGCGCCCCCTGCAGGTTAACCCATTCACTGCCAATGGCATTTACACAGTAATCAGTGCATTTTTATAGCACTGATCGCTGTATAAATGCCAATGGTCCCAAAAAAGTGTCAAAATGGTCCGACATGTCTGCCCCAATATCACAGTACCGCTAAAAATCGCAGATCGCCGCCATTACTAGTAAAAAATAAAAAAAAATAAAAACCCCAAAAATGAATTCTCATCATCCGTAAACGCGGCCACTTTTGCACAAACCAATCAATAAACGCCGATTGTGATTTTTTTTTATCACAAATATGAGGAAGAGTATAAAATCGGCCAAAACTGATGAAAAAAAATGTTTTTTTATATTTTTTTTTTGGATTTGTATTTTAGCAAAAAGTAAGAAATTTGTTTTTTTTTTTGCAAAATTGTCGCTCTTCTTTTGTTTATAGCGGCGATCAGAAATGACACAGCGATGATCAAATAACACCAAAAGAAAGCTCTGTTTGTGGGAAAAAAAGGACGCAAATTTTGTTTGGGTACAACGTCACACGTCCGCGCAATTGTCAGTTAAAGCGACGCAGCGCCGAATCGCAAAAAGGGCTCTGGTCCTAAAGTGTGAAATCCTTCCGGGGCTGAAGTGGTTAATGTGAAAAACCTTTTGTTGTGCAGCTGCCCCCAGAGTCCCCCATGTACTTACCTGAGCCCGATCGTTCTTACACCGGGGACGAGCACACCCGCTCCAGTCGGTGTCTCAGGTCCTCATTGGATAGATTGATATCAGCGCAGCCATTGGCTCCCGCTGCTGTCAATCAAATCCAATAATGTGGGGGGCAGGGCCCAGTCCTGCAGTCTGTGTCAATGGAAGCAGGACTCGAGAGCGCGCCCGCATGAGTGACCCCAGGGAGAACGCTTCCCTGATGGGTCACTCAATACGGGGAGGGGCAAGGAGCGCCATTGAGGGACCCAAGAGGAGGAGGATCAGGGCCACTCTGTGCAAAACCGCTGCACAGAGGAGGTAAGTGTAATATGTTTGTTATTAAAAAAAACGGAACCTTTACAATCACTTTAAGCTGGCCATAGATGGAACGAAACTTGGTCAGCTCAACAGGGAATGGCCAAATTCCGATCCATGTTTGGGCATTCCTGTTCAACAGAAGTTGATCGTTGGATCAACTTTTGTAGAATGGAAATGCTGGAAATTTTTTGTTGATCTTTTCTCAATTAGAGGAGATTCTTGCTGTCACAACACAAAGTCTCAGAGGGACAGATTCCTTCATCCATCTTGCTTGTGTGGATGGAGGAATTTGTTTAGTTTTTTTCATTCAGCTTGATGGGCAAACAAAAAAATGGCCCATCTATGGCCAGGTTTATATTGCTTAGTTGCAAAGGGTGCTTGAAGATCTCACCCCAAAGATGTAACCCCAAATTGAATTTTGTTTTAGTTTGCTAAAGCACTATGCATCTGTAATATAGGTGTGCGCAGCCTATTGCATTAGGGTGTGCACCACAAAGCGCAAACAAGCATGAGTGTGTGTGTGTATATATATGTCAGAAGGGCAGAGATCTGTCAGTAGTTTATCTTTAATTTTATTTATTTTTCTACAATTTTGTTTTTTTTATTATTTTTTACAATATTATATTTTATTCTTTTTTTTTTACAATTTTATTTAGGAGCCCTGCTGGGGGGCTTTGGTGAAATATCAGGGGTCTAAACAAACCCCTGATGTCTCACTTTTGAGACAGAGAAAGAAACTGAGGACAGAGATTTCCCAGTCCCTTTCTCTGCAGCCGGGCAGCAGGGAGAATCTGCACAGTACAGGGTAATTAGGGTGTGCCCAGGCACACCTACCACCCTATGTGCGCATGCCTATGATCCGTAACAATGTCTATTTTTTAAATGAAAATGCTGTTTTCACTTTCTTTTTTTCCCACTTTTCAGCGTTGCTGGTCTCCTGTAGCCTCTTGGCAGCCACTTCCAGTCCTCACGTACTCCAGCAATCTTGCATGACATTTCTCAGGACAAGGTTCCTGATCATGACAGCAGTTGGTAATGCCTGTGTGATGAAACTGCCATTTGTGGTCTCTATTAAAAGTCCATGTGGCAGGGTGGTAACAAAGGGGCACAATTAAGAGGCAGGGACAAAGCACTGTCACCCTATAAGAGAAGCTTCATGGCAGGATCACCAGGGATTGTTTTAACCACTTTAAGACCAGGCTGTTTCTGGCCTGTTTTGTTTACAAGTTTAAATCAGTATTTTTTGCTAGAAAATTACTTGTAACCTCCAAACATTATACATTTTTTATAAGGAAGAAATGGCGATCATTGCAATTTTTTTAAGTCACACGGTTTTTGCGCAGTGGTTTTGCAAACACAATTTTTGGGCAAAAAATACACTTTAATGAATTAAAAAATAAAACACAATATTTACCCCAATTGTTTTTTAAAATGTGAAAGATGATGTTACGTTGAGTAAATAGATACCTAATATGCCACGCTTTAAAATTGCCCACGCTTGTGGAATGGCAACACACTATAGTACTTAAACAGGTTACCTGTTTAGAGTTACAGAGGAGGTCTAATGCTAGAATTATTGCTCTCACTCTAACATTCGCGGTGATACCTCACATGTGTGGTACGAAATCCGTTTACATATGCGTACACAACTTACGTATGCGTTCGCTTCTGTGTGCGAGCAAGGAGGGAAGGGGGGCATTTTACATTTTCTCTTTTTTTTTTCTTATTTATTTAACTTTGTAGTTTTACACTGTCCCTTAATTTTTTTTAATTTTTTTTTCATCACTTTTATTCCTATTATAAGGAATGCAAACATCCCTTGTAATAGAAATAAGGATGACAGGTCCTCTTTATGGAGAGATCTGGAGTCAAAAAGACCCCAAATCTCTTCTTTACCTTTAAAAGTAAAAGATAAAAAAAAAAATTGTTTTAGATCTTTAGCTTTGAAAAAAAAAACTTGTTTATTTCCAGCCTGGACCGGAAGTGAAGTCATGGCGTCGCACCGGTCCTCCAAGGCCATAGAGGCAATCAAAGTGAATCTACTCTTCCTTCGGATTAATTCTCGGGGCGTACCGGCAGAAAAGGTAAGCGCGAGAAACACTGATGAGCCACTCAGAGCGCTTTTATGAGAAAGCCAGCCGCTGGCTGTCAAAAAACAATACCAGGGTTATGGTTGATACCATAGGTGTGTGCAGCCTATTGCTTTAGGGTGTGCTCAAACACACATGCATGTATGTGCATTTGTACATATAGAGCTGTGGATGATGTCAGTAGGGCAGAGATTGGTGTCAGTAGTAGTTTTTTTAATATTTCATTTTTGCAATTTATTTATTTTTAAATTTTCATTTTTTCAAATTTTTGGTGCCCCATTGGGGGGCTTTGGTGAAATATCAGGGGTCTAAACAGGCCAAAAAGGGGAATCTGCTCCACACTGGATGATTAGGGTGTGCCCAGGCACACCTGGCACACCCTGTGCGCACACCTATGGTTGATACCTTTAGCCACAATCCTGGTAAACCACTTGCAATCTGCAACATATATGATGAAAGCTGCAAATTTTCAAATAATAAAATTGTCTTTTGAAATTACATGAGCATGGTAATGTAAGATTATAGTGATGCTGCCCATCAAGCTTTCTTGCCAAAATGGAGCGAGCCATGGAGGCTGGAGTAGTTGTTTGCGTGATAGAGAACCCCTCAATTTTAGGGTCTCCATATGCTTTTGAATAAATGAAGCACATGGGCACGCACCAGGGCCGTAGATAATTTTTTGTCCTGGGGGGGTTCAGCAGCAGGTACCAAGTGGTGAAGCGGGGGGGGGGTTAGGGGAGAGAACCAAGCAGTGCTGTGTGGGTCGATGGAGCGTGGATCGAGCGTGAGCGAGCATGCACCGTGTGCCCCGTAGCAAGCAGGGTTGTTGTTAAGATTTCACTGACACCCACTGTAGATTGCAAGGGCAGTGTAATTTGAATGTGGTGCAGAATCAGGGCCACCTTTCAAATTGATTGGACCCTGGGCAAACATTTTCTTCGCCCCCCCCCCCCCCATTCACATCATGCTCACTGATTGGTTGCTGGAGGTTAAAGCACATCATTACCACTCACTGATTGGTTGCTGGAGGTTGCAGCACATCATCTCACTGTCTGCACACCATGGACAAGGGAGGTGAGGGACTCACCAATAGACAGAAAACTCCTGGAACGTGTTATTAGCAATGAGCAGAGCACAAACACCTATGAAAGTAGGGACTGCAGTGTATGTGAAAGAGGCCTTCATGGTGAAAAGTCTACTTTAAACCAGAACAGCTTGTTCTGACTCTCATACACTCCATTTGTTGTGTGGATGAATAGCTTGGTTTGAGACTGCACCCCAGTGATGGCCAACCGGTGAGGTTTTCAGTGCCTCAACTGCAGCCCCTGACACACCAAAGGGTTGTGCATATCATTTACTGCCAGACATACTACGTGAGATGGTCAGGGACTGCAGGCATACAAGAGATGGTCAGAGATTGCAGGCGTACTACAGGAGATGGTCAGAGACTGCAGACGTACTACAGGAGATGGTCAGAGACTGCAGACATACTACAGGAGATGGTCAGAGATTGCAGACGTACTACAGGAGATGGTTAGAGATTGCAGACATAGTACAGGAGATGGTCAGAGACTGCAGACATAGTACAGGAGATGGTCAGAGACTGCAGACTACTACAGGACATGGTCAGAGACTGCAGGCGTACAAGAGAGGGTCAAAGACTGCAGGGGTACTACAACAGATGGTCAGAGACTGCAGACATACTACAGGAGATGGTCAGGGACTGCAGGTATACAAGAGATGGTCAGAGACTGCAGGCATACAAGAGATTGTCAGAGATTGCAGGCGTACTACAACAGATGGTCAGAGACTGCAGACATACTACAGGAGATGGTCAGGGACTGCAGGTATACAAGAGATAGTCAGAGACTGCAGGCATACAAGAGATTGTCAGAGACTGCAGGCGTACTACAGGAGATGGTCAGAGACCATCCATGTACTGTCTTATCTCCTATCCCTGTACATTGTCTGCTGAACACTCACAATGGTCTTTCCTGATCACAATAACAGGTCAGTGTCCCCCCACACCACACATGTCATTTACTTACTGTGTGACAGGTTCCAGACTTTGAGCATGGACTGTACCTCTCCTCCCCACTGATCAAAGGTCTGGTTGTTAGAGGGTGGAGTGATTGGCTGTTAGGGGGATGTGGAGGTCACAAGATGGCAGGTAAGGCAGTGGTTGGTTGGGGATTAGAAGAGATGACGGAGCACCAAGCTGGGAACCAAGATGCACAGCTTTAGTATAACTCCACCCCAGTAGTATTTGGCCTCCATCTTATTTACGGGCAGCGCAGGTGCAAGGGGCAGCTGCTTTGTGCCCCACAACAATGACTGGGGCTGGGCCCAGGACAGCTGCTTTTTTTGCCTCATGTTAAAGACAGCCTTGTGAGGGAGATGCGTTGCAGGTTTTCTGCACCACATCCTAGTGTGAACCAGGGATTATTATTGCCTTTTCAACACAATTAAAAAAGTGCCTGGGCACTGAGGGCAGCAAACAATCCAGCCTGGCTCTAGCAGCAATGTTATTGTGCCTGGCAAACCCTCAGCCCTTTGGCTCTGCAGTCAGCACCACAACATAGCTGACAGAGCCAGGCTGGACTGTCAGTACCATCCAAGCAGTGGAAAATGGTAACCCACGACTTGGGTGATTAGTGAATAATTTTGCCAGTTGCCACAGACTCATTTACCTCAATGGCAGCACAGCAGTGGTGGTAAGTGGTCTGTGATGGCCGTCTCTCAGGCAGCAAGCCAGCCGAATAGGAAAGAGGGAGGCTCAGCTCCTTAGCAGCAGTACTGCTACCTTGCATGTTCTCTGCTCCATTTTCCTCCGAAGGCCAAGGCGGGAAGTACAGAGTGTAGAGCCGCCCGCTCCACTGTGTCTATGATCTGTCTGCTGGGAACCCAGCACAGCCTGGTCATAACAGAGTGACGCTTATGCACCTGTCTAATTTCGTTTTGGTGCATATTGCGCATTTTCTGTTAATCCAATAAACCTCATTTCACTACTGAAGTATTACTGTGTCCTTCAGTTATTAGATCAAAATGAAATTGCTGATCCAAACACCCAAATATTTATAAATGACAATCATGGAAATTGTCAGGGGTTCCTAAACTTTTGCATACAACTGTATACAGCGATCAGAAATTTAAATGTCCACTGATTACTGTATAAATGTCATTAGCAGGGAAGGGGTTAACCTGCAGGATGAGATCTAAGGGTTAACTGTGTTCCCTAGGCGTGTTCTAACTGTGAGGGGGCTGGGCTGCCAGGGGCATAAGAGATCTAACTGATCCCAGTGACAGGCACCTGACAGAGCGGGGAACCGCCATGTTTACATCGGCGGTTCCCAGCTTTTCTTCTGTGCCAGGCGATCACAGCTTGCCGGTGGACATCGAGTCTGCCCGACCCGCAGCCATACTGCTGGAGAGTGTGGCGGGCATGAGAGCGCGCCGCCGGAGGTGCGCTCCTGCCCGCTAGCCGTGCATGCACGAGCTGACGTTTATAGATGGCGATTCATGCTACAGCGCCACTCTGTTAAGGACCGCGCCACGTACATATACTGCGGCAGGGCAGCCATTAAGCACAAAATTAGGTACCTGTACTTGATCTTCTCTTCCTGCTCTGGGGAGCGTGCAGCCACGTGCGCCACCGGAGCCCCGCTCCTGCTGTGACTGGACACATCGGGAGGCAATCAGCGGGTCCGGAAGCCATGATGGCCGTCGGGACCCACTGATCATTCACAGGAGAGGCAGAATGGTGGTCTGCCTATGTAAACAAGGCAGATCGCCATTCTGCCAGGGAGGGAAATGGAGATCTTGTGTTTCTGCTAATCAGTTTCTCGTTTTTCCCCCAGTCACAGCATTCCCCCCACAGTAAATGCCTGTACACATGATACAAAAATCGGGAGTAAAATTTCGTACAACGAACGATCTGCCGATTACCGTTAGTATGGTGCTTTCAATGGCTGATTTTGATTTTTCAGATGACAAAAGCTGGATGCACAGACTATAAAAAAAAATTGTACATTAACTCAACGTCCATTTGTCTTATAATTAGTACGGTTTTCATCTGAAAAAAAATCGTATTAGCGAGACTACACATGCTCATAAACAAAAGAATACATACACAACTATTCAACACATTACGTCACTTCTGAAGTTGTATTCTGCCGTACGAGAATTTCCGTATAGTGAGTAACCTCCTCACTTTGGGCACCAGACAAGCATGCAACAAAAAACGGACGTCCGAAAATCTGATCCTGTGTACGAGGCTTTAGAAATAACTCCCTAGGAGCACACTTAACCCTTTGATTGCCCCTGATGTTAACCCCCTTCTCTGCCAGTGTCATTTATACGGTGACAGTGATTTTTTTTTTAGCACTGATCACTGTATTGGTGTCACTGGTCCCCAAAAAGCGTCAGTGTCAGATTTGTCAGCAGTCCCGCTAAAAATCACTGATCACCGCCATTACCAGTAAAAAAAATAAAAAGTCCATAAATATATCCAATAGTTTGTAGACGCTATAACTTTTGTGCAAACCAATCAATATACACTTATTGGGGACTTTTTTTTAACAAAAAACATGTAGCAGAATACATATTGGCCTAAACTAATGAAGAAATTAGATTTGTTACATTTTTTTATTGGATATGTGTTATAGCAGAAAGTAAAAAATATTTTTTTTTTTTTTCAAAATTGTCGCTCTTTTTTAGTTTATAGCGCAAAACATAAAAACCGCAGAGGTGATCAAATACCACCAAAAGAAAGCTCTGTTTGTGGGAAAAAAAGGACATTAATTTTATTTGGGTACAGTGTCGCACGACCGCGCATTGTCAGTTAAAGAAACTCAGTGCCGTATCACAAAAAATGGCCTGGTCATAAAGGGGTAAAACCTTCCATACACATAAAAAAAATCTGATTTCAGCGGTATAGGGAAAGGCTTCAAAATGATTGTCTGGTCACAAATCCCTCTTTGCAGGATCTGTACACACGATCACAAAATCGGATGAAAAATACTGCTAATCTGATGGTTAGTACACAGCTTTCGAGTGTCGATTACGACCGTTCATCCAATATTATTCAAAGGGACAAGCACAGAGATTTTTCTCGCACAATACCAGATCATATGATTTTCGTTTAATCGGTACAATCTTCGTCAATACAAATACATGACATCACTTCTGAATTTTTATTCTGTCATACAAGAATTTTCGTAACTTTAGTAACCTCTTCATTTATATGGAGACTGGCATGCAATAAAAACTGGATGATCATTCATCTGATAACTAATCATGTGTACCAGGCATTAGAGCTTGTAGTCGTCTCAGCCAGCACTGAAATTATCTGTTCATCAGGTTCCTGAGAATGTTTTTTCTTTGCTGACTGCTGCTACACCATGTCTTTCAGAAGTTAGATCTGAGATGTTGAAAAACACAGGGGAGATACTGAACACATGGCAGTTAACTGGAAAAATCTCTGACAACTTCTGTTCACAGCCCCAATCTGTAGTACTTGACTGATTGCTAGCTCCTCTGCCTTTTTTGTTTTAGGCATACTTTATGTTAAAGGTTTTTTTTTTTTCTAATAAAAATAACAAACATGTCTATACTTACTGTATATCATCCCCTCTGTCAGATAAAAAGCTGCATCCTAATGCCTGTGCTTTAAAAAAAAAAAAAGGTTACGTCTTCCTGTTTTAACAGTGTCTTCCAGCGATCACATGACTCCAGGCTCTTAGCTCTCCCTGTCTGATATCTCCAGTGAGAAGAGTGAAACATTTAAGGGGGTCTGAATACTTTCCGTACCCACTGTACCTGCTCTGTGCAAGGGTTTTTCACAGGGCGGCCCTATTCCTCCTCTTCTGAATGAGGAACCACCACTCAGATCCTTATGGTTCTGCCAACATCCCTGTGTTAAATATTTTATGGAGAGTACTCCCCCAATACAATAGTGGGACTTTAAAGGCAGTTTGAGCAAAGAAACCAAATTGAAATAAAATATTGAATTTTTAATTTACAAAATATGTTAAAAGTATCTGATCAGCATGACACATAATGCCAATAAAAACACAGTACATACAATACAGTGCAATGTGCATACATGGAAAAAGGAGATCTTCTAAGATGAATGCTCAATGCCCTACATGTTTCGGGTCTTGATACCCATCTTCGGCGGCAATTTTTGTGCATCCAATTGAAGAATCAACAAATTTTTTTCCAATATTGCAACATGGGTGCGTGTACCTACACGGGCCGCAGCTGAGGGGGGGGGGGGGGTGGACCAAGAGCAGGTCCAAGATGGAACCAAGATATGTGCACCTACATCTCCGCAATGAGAGAGGGGGAGGAAAGCGATCCACCACAAGGACCCCCCAAAAAGGCAGAGGCCACAAGTGGGAGGGCCCAATACTTCGCCGGTCCGTCCCCCCAAGGTACGGATCCAGAGGGAAATCTTTGTTGGAAATAGATCTAGGTCTCTGGTGTCCCGGGAGTGGTCAGAGCGCTCCTCTTCTGGGGTGCCCCACTGGCGCTCCTGGCTCCTCTCCTTCATCGGGTGCCCCCGCGGACAGCTGCTTTCCATGCGTGCTCCCGAGTCCCGATGCTGGGTCCATTGACACAGACAGAGGGACTCGGCCCCGCCCCCCCTTCAGTGTCACTGGATTTGATTGACAGCAGCGGGAGCCAACGGCTCATGCTGCTATCAATCTGTCCAATGAAGAGAGAGACGTGACTGGAGCCGCTGGGCTTGTGCTCATCATTGGATCAGATCAGGCTCAGGTTAGAAAAAGCGGGGGTCTGGGGGGCAGCTGCAGACAGAAGCTTTTTTCACCTTGATACATAGAATGCATTAAGGAGAAAAACCTTGAGACTTTACAATCCCTTTAAGATCAATGACAGTAGGGAGGTCGCTGGGTAACCCCGCCAAAGTTTTGCAATAGGGCTCCATGTAATATTATTTGTTTCATAAAAAGTGAAAGGCTTGTTCCATCTCACCATCTAAGATTTTTGTTGACCTTAATTTTGGAATAAATGTTATGCAATATAATTAAATACCCACATGAGAACTGCTTAAAAAACAAACAAACATGATATACTTAAAATGTGGTTTTGCACAGAGCAGCCCCGATTATCTTTTTTCTGGGGTCCTTCTTCAGTGCTCCTGGGCCCTCCCTTCTGACTAGTGCCCCCACAGCAAGCAGCTTGCTATGGGGGCACCCGAGCCGAGCTGCAGCTCCATGTGTCCATTCAGACACAGAACCATACCTAGGCCACACCCCCTCACACTCCTCATTGGCTCATTGACTTTGATTGACAACAGCGGGAGCCAAAGGCGCTCCGCTGCTGTCTCAGCCAATGAGGAGGGAGAGTCAGCCAAGTCTCTCATGCAACATCGTTAGATAGAGATGGGCTTATGTAAGTGTTAGGGGGGCTACTGCAGAGAGAAGGTTTTTTTATCTTAATACATAAAATGCATTAAGATAAAAATCCTTCTGCCTTTACAATCACTTTAAACCTGAGCATAGCATAATCAAAAATGCCAAAAAAAAGTGTACAGAAACCTTACAATACTGAGATTAATAAAAGTGTTTTTCTGATATTCTTAGATGGCAAGAATGCCTGTTCTGTTAGGATGGTTGAATGTGGCTAAAAACTGCATTTTGTTATGTATAAACAAGCAATCTCAGCTTATTTGTTGCCAAAACACTAACATTCAAAGCAAAACTCAAGTCAAACAGTGAGAGAAGACACATACCAACCTCAGTCATATTGTATGATATCATGGGGTAATAAGATATTACAGGGGTGATAAGACACTCAGGGGCTGGGTTACTGTAATAAGATATTACAGAGGTAATAAGACACTCAGGAGCTGGGTTACTGTAATAAGATGTTACAGGGATAATAAGACACTCAGGAGCTGGGTTACTGTAATAAGATATTACAGGGGTAATAAGACACTCAGGAGCTGGGTTACTGTAATAAGATATTGCAGGGGTAATAAGACACTCAGGAGCTGGGTTACTGTAATAAGATATTACAGGGGTAATAAGACACTCAGGAGCTGGGTTACTGTAATAAGATATTGCAGGGGTAATAAGACCCTCAGGAGCTGGCTTACTGTAATAAGATATTACAGGGGTAATAAGACACTCAGGGGCTGGGTTATTGTAATAAGATATTACAGGGGTAATAAGACACTCAGGGGCTGGGTTACTGTAATAAGATATTACAGGGGTAATAGGACACTCAGGAGCTGGGTTACTGTAATAAGATATTACAGGGGTAATAAGACACTCAGGAGTTGGGTTACTGTAATAAGATATTGCAGGGGTAATAAGATACTCAGGGGCTGGGTTACTGTAATAAGATATTACAGGGGTAATAAGACACTCAGGAGTTGGGTTACTGTAATAAGATATTACAGGGGTAATAAGACACTCAGGAGCTGGGTTACTGTAATAAGATATTGCAGGGGTAATAAGACACTCAGGGGCTGGGTTACTGTAATAAGATATTACATGGGTAATAAGACACTCAGGAGCTGGGTTACTGTAATAAGATATTACAGGGGTAATAAGACACTCAGGAGCTGGGTTACTGTAATAAGATATTACAGGGGTAATAAGACACTCAAGGGCTGGGTTACTGTAATAAGATATTACAGGGGTAATAAGACACTCAAGGGCTGGGTTACTGTAATAAGATATTACAGGGGTAATAAGACACTCAGGGGCTGGGTTACTGTAATAAGATATTAAAGTGGTAGTAAACCCTCCTATCCTTTTCTGCCAAGGAAGCTGCCATCTTGGCCTCTGTTTAATCTACAACTGCCATGATGTTGCACATGTGATCAGCTATGACACCAGCCATTGGATGGTTTGACAGTTTGGTTTAGAGTACAACCAATGGGAGTGTTACATTTCCGGCACATGCCGGAAATGTAACTGTTTTTTAACCTGTTAAATGCATGGGTTTACTACCGCTTTAAGAGGTAATAAGACACTCAGGGCTTTGGGTGTGTCATATTGAGAAGCTGCTGTGATCATTTAAATATTAACAGATGCACATGACCTGCAGTTGACATCCATCTGATTTGCGTTTGCCTTGCTTCAAGCAAGTTTTGCTTTCCATAGACTTGTATAAGAATGCAAAATTTGCCTAAAGTGAACACAGTGCAGTCAATACAGCCCTTCACTATAGTAAGATCCTTTGGGGCACTTCTTGGCATTCCTATAAAGCTGCATCTACACATACATATTGACACATAGTTTTAATTGCTAGCACATTGTAGAGAACAATTTAAAAGCCATAGAGATTTTATCTGGGTGTCATAAAATACATTCACGGCCAGGTCATGGTATTATACTTTAAAATATTAGAACCTTTAATTATTGTGAAGAAAACAGTAATTACTCGGTATGTTGTCCTAGAACTGGTCAAATGACCTACATCACATACCGGCATTGCTGCCTCTTTCTGTTGCTAATTGCCATCTTAGCTCATCTTCTGTGCCCACTTTGCTAGCTTCCTATGCCACCCAGCATGTGCTCTCTCAACATGACATTGTACCAGTCTTTGTGCCCCATCACATCTTGCCAGTCAGTCTCAGATGAGATTTGGATTTTGGTTTGAGGTGAATTTTACAGGGTTATTTATTTTATGTTGATTGGGCCATTTATGCAAGGCTTCCCTTGATGTAGATAGGGCCTTTTTTAACTACCTCAATACTGCTTCAATGCCGATAGACAGCTACAGCACAGCTCTCTAAGAGAGCATCCATGGATGTCCTCCCAGAACACGCCTCCTGCTCCCCCGCCCCCCCCCCCCCCGCCGGGGCATGCATCGGGCATGCTCTGTGACTGACCTTTACCTTGATCACAATTCAAGGTAAAGGGCCAATCACAGCGGCCCTTTACCATATGATCAGCTATCCAATCACAGCTGATCACATGTAAACAAACTTGCCGGTTATTGGCTTTCCTTTCCTCATGTGATGTCACTATGTAAGGAGAGGAGAGCTGATAACTGGCAAGGCAGACAGGGCACATTTACACTGATAATCAGGGCACTGATCATCAGTGCAGCCCCATCAGTGCAGCTTATCAGTGCCTATCAGTGTAGCTTATCAGTGCCACCTCATCAGTGCCTCCTCATCAGTGCCCATCAGTGCAACCTCATCAGTGCATCTCAGTGCCCATCTGTGCACCTCAGTGCAGACTCACCAGTACTCATCAGTGCCTAACAGTGCTGTTTCATCAGTGCCCATCAGTGCAGCCTCAACAGTGCCCATCAGTGCAGCTTCATCAGCGCACAACAGTGCCGCCTCATCAATGCCAATCAGTGCAGCCTCATCAGCGTACATTAGTGAAAAAGAAAAATGACTTATTTACAAAATTTTAAAATCAGAAACTTTTTTCACAATTTTCTGTCTTTTTTTGTTTGTTTACAAAAAATAAAAAACCCCAGTGGTGATTAAATATCACCAAAGAAAACTCTATCTGTCTCAAAGAAATTGTTAAAAATATAATTTGGGTACAGCGCTGCATGGCCGCGCAATTGTCATTCAAAGTGTGACAGCTCTGAAATCTGAAAACTGGCCTGGGCAGGAAGGGGGTGAAAGTGCACAGTATTGAAGAAGTTTAGCACCTACACTACCTTACTTTATATCGCTCAAATTCGATCCTCCCCCCCCATCCCAAGTGATAAAATAAAAGTTAGGCATACACCAGTTTGGCCTATTATCCATTATTTGTTTAAAGGAGAAGTATGGCCTGAGCTCATTTGGCCATACTTCTATGGATCACAGGAGTGCAATTTGTTTTCAGCAGAGAGCCAACTAAAGTCCTCTCTCCGCTGATGTCACAGGAGTCGGGACAGGCACTGCGTCATTACGACTTCAGGAGTCGGGATCTGCCAGGTGCCTGGACAGACAGCCGTCTCAGCCACTCAACGAGCCTCTGAGAGCCTGAGAAGGCCGATCCCCGCCCCTCCACAACTCAGTGCATCAGTGAGCGTGGAGGAGCAGAGAGGAGAGCTGCTGATTGACAGTCAGCAGCTCTCCCCTCGGGGATCAGAGAGAACCGAGCCTTCGACAGTGGTTGATGGCTCGGTTCTCAGTGTACAGACGCCGGGGGGACAGATGCAGCATCGGACCGATTTGAAGATCAACATGGGCAAACATGGATCAACATGGACCAGCTGGACTGGTCTCCTATTCTTTCAGAGAATATATCTGCACCGTCAATACCTAACGTAGTATTAACCAGTGCTGTTTGGGAAACAGGAACAGGTGGCGGCCTTGTGAAGTTGTGTCAGCCAAATTGGCGGGGGTGATAACCCTGATGGCTTTTGGGTCCAGGTGTTCAGCTTAACCCCCAGTGGAACTGGCCTGCAACCACTGGATCTAGAGGGCTCTCGTAAGTAAGTGAAGTATCTTTTTCTTATCATGGTCCATAGGTCACGGAGAGTAAAGTCAGAGCATTGGAATTGGGCTTTCAGACCTTTGTTCACAGGAATTGTTTAACAGTAGACCTAATGCAGGAACTGGCTTATTAACCCACCTTAAGGGGGGCTCTATATCCTGTGATGTTGCTTTGTACCAGTCTCCTGTTTCGTCACGTGTCAGTCTACCCAGCCCATCAAATCTCTTGGTCTCTTGTGCCCTGTGACATTATATCAGCTTCCTATATATCTTAATCTTTATACTGGTATCCAAATAGTGACGTTTTGAACACTCTTCCGGAGGGAGAAGCCTCTGCAAGTTTTGATGAAGTGGCCCAACTTAAGACATTATCAAAAATTCAAAAATATCGTCGCACCAAACAAATTTTATCAAGGTACCAAACTTTATTGTAACTACAAAATATATCAATATCCTAACACATAAATGCATTTGAAAACTGTTACCCCAACCTCAAATGCAACTGGCTGACACAGTAATCATCAATTAACTGATCTATGGAATGCATATTTATCCCTCAAATGTATTACCTCAGTAGCCATTATTTAAGGCCAACAATAGGAAAACAAGGGTTGACCCAAGTATAAAAAAATATATTGAGACAAAAATAAAATGATACCATAGTAACTTATACATTGCACAAATGAGAAGAAAGTGAGCATCTAGTCATTTAGAGCTGTGGTCTTAAAACTGCAGCCCACAGGCTGGATGTGGCCTGTATGCAGCCACTGGGGCATTAATACTCCCAATAACTCAAGCAACTGTTCCTCCCACTGACACCAATAGTGGGACACTATTCCTTTCACTGATACCATTGATGGGGCACTATTCCTCCCTTTGACACCAATCATGGGGCACTATTCCTCCCACTGCTACCAATCATGGGGCACTATTCCGTCCACTGATACCAATCATGGGCCACGATTCCTCCCACTGAAACCAATGATGGGGCACTATTCCTCCCACTAATATCAATGATGGGGCACTATTCCTCCCACTGATACCAATGATGGGGCACTATTCCTTCCACTGATACCGATCATGGGGCACTATTCTGTCCACTGATACCAATCATGGGCCATGATTCCTCCCACTGATACCAATGATGGGGCACTATTCCGTCCACTGATACCAATCATGGGCCACGATTCCTCCCACGGATACCAATGATGGGGCACTATTGCTCCCACCGATACCAATGATGGGGCACTATTTCTCCCACTAATACCAATGATGGGGCACTATTATTTCCACTGATACCAAAGATGGGGCATTATTCCATCCACTGATACTAATAATGGGACACTATTCCTTCCACTGATACCAATCATGGGCCATGATTCCTCCCACTGATACCAATGATGGGCACTATTGCTCCCACCGATACCAATGATGGGGCACTATTCCTCCCACTAATACCAATGATGGGGCACTATTAATTCCACTGATACCAAAGATGGGGCATTATTCTATCCACTGATACCAATGATGGGGCACTGTTCCTCCCACTGATACCAATGATGGGGCCCTATTCCTCCCACTGCCACCAATCATGGGGCACTATTCCTACTGACCTCAGGTGCTGTGTAATTTATTTGCACCTACTGATCACCAGCCCCCCTAAAGTCTGCAGGACAGTAAACTGGCCCTTTGTTTACAAATTTTGGAGATCCCTGGCATAGTGGAATGAAAATGTAAAATAATCATAGAAGTCTCTGAATGGATGAAAAATCTCATCTTGGAGATTGTTACTCACCCTATGCCTGGTATCATCCTCTCCGTCTATTGTCAGGCATCGATAGGCTTGTAGGACAATGCCCCAACTCATATCAAGGTCCAAAGACAGGCTACTGCGTGAGCCTGGGTCCCCAAACATAGCAGCCCCTGGAAAACATTAAGTAATGGATATGGTTGTAAGGAATGCTGGACAGTGGCTTAATTTTTTTTCTTTACTTTTTATAAGCATCTTTAGTTTTGGGTTTAATACTGCTTTAACAAACCACAATGGCAAAAACTTGAAGAGAACAGATAATGATGGGATGTTGATGGGATGAACTCGGAGTCTGCGCCTCCACCTGCTTCCGCCTGAGCGCAGTAAAAAGAGATGACTGCCATGATGAAGAACGGCCTCACATTGTATTGTAGAACCAGGAAAGAGCAGAAGAAATAAAACATGATGATGAAACCTTCATGTGGACAAACAGGAGGCTGAGACAAGGGGCACTCAGAGTTGGAGTTTCCTGCTTTTATAATGAAAGGGATTGAAAACAGATCAAAGCCTAGGGGAGGAGGGGGGGTGGTCGCATTTCAAAAAATAAATAAGTAATGGGCAACCCTCGGTACGTTCTCATCCCTGAATTCCTCGACTTTCTCAGTCCATCTACTACACTTGCCTCCACTATTCTGAGGGGGGCAGGTAATGTATACTCCCAGAAGTGTGGAATACTGTATATGCAGAGCCACAGCATTTCAACACAAGGTCCACCAGAAAGGAAAATGCTTTGAGTGCAAGTGACCTTGCATTGGATTATATAGAATTTTGGGGGAAGACGTCCTGAAATTTAAACATAGAAACATAGAAAAGTGACGGCAGAAAAAGACTGAGTAGTCCATCGAGTCTGCCCCTTTTTATTTATTTATTTTTATTTATTTATTTATTTTATATTTTTTTTTACATTAACCTTGTTGTCTGACTATAGATTTATGTTTATCCCAAGCATGTTTGAAGCCATTTACTGTTGACTGTCTCACAACCTCTGTTGGTAGTTTATTCCAATCATCAACCACCCTTTCAGTAAAATAATACTTTCTAAGATTAGTTTTGAACTTCCCCCCCAGTTAGTTTGAGGTCATGTCCCCGTGTTCTTGATTTTGGTTTCATATTGAAAAGACAGCCCTCCTGAACTTTATTCACCCCCTTGATGTATTTAAAGGTTTCAATCATGTCTCCCCTCTCCCTTCTTTCCTCCAGACTGTACATATTAAGTTCCTGAAGTCGCTCTTGATATGTTTTATCCCCCAGACCCTTCACCATTTTTGTTACCCGTCTCTGAACTCGTTCTATTTTATCAATATCTTTTTGTAAGTGAGGTCTCCAGAACTGGACACAGTATTCTAAGTGAGGTCTCACTAAAGATCTAATAAGGTAGCGTCTAAATACCAGAGTCATATGCAGTTGCGGCCCATCCATACAGGGCGCAGGGGCACCGCCCCCTAATCCATGCGGCCGGCCCCTAATCTCCATGCAGGACTCTGGATGCATGGATTCCAATGTTTTTTTTTTGTGTTTTTAGAAGCACATGATTAGAGCCCGAGGCTCTAATTAGCTTCAAAAAAGGGAGGGCTCAGGGCGCATTCGTTATTGTCTTCCTGATTCTCCTCCCGGCCAATCAGGAAGCGGGTCCTGAGGCCCGTCGCCTGATTGGCTGAGAGGAGAAGAGATCCTATTGGCCGTCTAGGAGAAGGAGGGAGGAGACGCACAGCAGAAGCGGCCGTGATGCCGAGGAGGAGGAGATGCAGGGGAAGCCACTGCCCACCACCTGGAGGAAGCGCTGCCCGCGACCTAGATGGGGTAAGGCCGTCCGTGCTGGTGACCAGACTGACCGATCGACTGGGGGGGTGTCTCTGGGTGTATTGTTTGCCGCCACCCCCAAAAATATACCACCAGCCGCCACTGCTCATATGTATTCTTCCTTGAGTCTTGCTGTCAATGTTGCACAGAAATCAGTCCTTGGTTGGTTTTGTTGTTTAATTAGGGGATGATAACTTGGATAAGGTAGGGGAATTATGGAATGCCCAAACTGAAAATGTTCAAACAGAACAAAGAGGGGACAACTCCTTCCTTATTTACTAGACATCTGCAGAGCGAAAAAATTTGTTTAGTTTAGTTTCGATTTGTTATCATACATAAGTATGTTTAGTTAGATTTGTTTCATTCGCTTTTGGAATTTGTTTTGTTTATTTGTTTTTTAATCGATTAGAAGAGTTTTCGAATTAATTTTGAATTCAAATCATTTTCCAATTTCCAAGAAGAATGGGGTGGAGTGGAAAGTGGAGGAATAGAATGGAAAAAGATAGAATACAATAGAGGGGAATATAACAGAAAATAAAAGAATATAATGTGGTGGAGTGGAACAGAGCTGTTTTACTCTGTTGTATTCTATTCTTTTGTTTTCTGTTATATTCTTTTCTAGTCTATTGTTTTTTTTTCTGTTCTATTCCTTTGTTTTCTATTCTATTTTGTTCTCTTTGGAAATTGGAAAACGATTCAAATTCAAGGACTTTTCGAATTCGAATTTGAAAACTATTGGAGTTTGAAAACTTTTCGAATTTGAAAACTATTTGAAAATTATTAGAATTTGAATTTCGTCCGAATTTTCTTTTTCGTTATTCCAGATTCATTTTAATTCAGTACTATTGTAATTTGGAAATTCGGATAAATCCAAATTTCCGAAAAATGAAAATTCATCCGAATTTTAATTTGGAACAAAATTAACCGCACGTGTCTACTATTTACGTGAAGATCCTCTTCCTTCCTCCTGCACAAACTTGGTTCACTATTTACAGCACCTTCTAATCACTCCAGGATATTAACAGTCTTGTCAATTCAGCAATATGCTAGGAACATCCCGTCACTGTGTGGATACATTTTAGTACATTTTTGAGTAAACAGCATCACCTTCCGCCTTCCTGTAGACACTGAGCCTAGTTCTACCTCTGCAGGAGACTACCAGCCTGGCTGGCTGCCACCAGCCCACCTGGCAGCTTGCTTTCCCTATTCCCCCTCATTGGCACACTTCCTCCAGTCCTCCTGACTGGCACACACTCATGGAGATTTCCCAGGACAAGGTTAGATGAAGACTTGGCACACCACGGTCTTCAAGAGAGCACTGCTAAAGCTGACAGTCTCTCCCCTTGTTTTTGTCCCTGCACCATGCTAATCTACTCACTGTCTCTACTTGCTCTCTCCCACTACCTCTCCGATCTGAACCCCTCCAACTGCCTTCTGTGGTAGGATCCTTCCAGGCCAGCTTTCCCAAGCTCCAGCCCGAGGTAAAACCCTTCCTTGGCAAGGGTCTCTCAAGGGCCACCGACAGCCTCTCCTCAACACTGCTTCTCCATCTTCCACCCAACATCCCCTGCTGGCATGGCCCATGTCTATTCATGGGTTATGCCAGTTCCCTGCCAGGACCACTCCTGGGGATTGGTGAGAGCCCATAAATATTTAAGGCAGCTCCTCCTCGCCTCCCCCACTAGTTCCAGAATGTTCTCCACCTTTCCAGATACCAGGGGGAGGCTCCAGAGAGCTGCCAGGATGAGTCATCCAGCCCTGGCCTATAATAACCCTGACTCAGATTCAATGACTCAGGTTTATACATGGGCTAAAAAATGCTTTTTCCTACACCCACTTCCAATATCACACACTAAAAGGTGCTACAATACATTGTACAGATTTTAATTTGTGTGGACAGCTTCAAGTACAACTAAAGGCAACATACACATTTTAGTAAATCCTCATATAAATACCTGAAAGTTGCACATGGTAATAAACATAATAACTGAAATGGTACACGTTGAAAGTCCATAAATATACTCCTAAATGATTTTACACATACAACGGAAATCAACATGAACTTCGACAGGTGTGTTTAATTTTAGACATGTTACATAACATCGTGGAAAATCACACACTATAACCTTCACCCACATCCTTTTTCGTAAAAAATCGGGTACATATTTGGACTCAGTAACTTAGACTCAGTCCCAATAATATCCGGTCCCGACCTACTGAGTAGGACCGTCGAGAGACCTCGGAGGGGGACCATAGACCTTTCCACCTCTTGTAAGACCTTGATCACCCCCTCCGCTCCTCCTCGACGGAA